>JAQGAK010000121.1:0-149387 GCA_034696945.1 Lipothrix lubbocki
TAGTTAACATAGGAAGGTGGACAGTATAGTTAACATAGGAAGGTGGACAGCGAACAGTATAGTTAACATAGGAAGGTGGACAGTATAGTTAACATAGGAAGGTGGACAGCGAACAGTATAGTTAACATAGGAAGGTTGACAGCGAACAGTATAGTTAACATAGGAAGGTGGGCAGTGGACCGTATAGCTAACATAGGAAGGTTGGCAGTGGACAGTATAGTTAACATAGGAAGGTGGAGAGTATAGTTAACATGGGAAGGTGGAGGTATAGTTAACATAGGAAGGTGGACAGTGGAAAGTATGTCAAAAGATATGGTGGAACGTGGACAGTAAAATTCTGGACGGTTTTCTAAATAACAATCCCCCCGCTCACCCCTGCTTTAGATAATAACATTAATAGTTTCGTTGATTTTGATTAGTAAAGTTCAACTTTTAAAAATTGTATTGTTTAATTTACATTAAAAGGACCATCATCGTATTCCATGTTTGAAATTGCAATACTGATGATTATTGATAAGGCTCTTATATCTTTAACATTGCATTCCTCACTCAAGCTTTAACAAATTCGGTTGTTCATGGTTACCACTGACTATGTTGAATAGGTTTTGATTTTTATTGAAAGTTAAAAAAAAGCATTATGCAAAAAGTTCAACTTTTAAATATTTTAAAAATCTCAAAAAAGCATCTTCATAAAAGTTCATTCTTTTAAAAAATTATTGAATTTTCGCTTTAACACTGTGAAATACTGAGGACGACCGGACGGACGGAGACTGTTTCTCATTTTAATAAAGTGATATACAAATAATTTAGATCAAGAGCTGATATTGCCGCAAGGAGCTTAGCGTTAAGACTTTAAACAAGCCGTCGCATGGCGTGCAAATGTTTCACCAAAGCTGTAAAAAGATGATTTTAAAATAATTAAAAAATATAGATACTGATAGCACTTGGTGGAAAAGTACCATAAGCAACAAGGAAAAGAATACATTGGTAATGTACATATATACACACGTATACATAGTCACGGTAGTACACGTATACATAGTCCAAGAGATTAGCACTGAGTCTTTTTGTGTCATCATTTACCTAATCCAAAGTTTTTAGTTCCTACAATAGTGGTAGAATAAAATTATAATTAAATTTATGTGAGAAGCATAAGCAGTAAATGTCGAAAAAGCGTAATTTATTAACGGAATACTAATTGGCACTATGCGTTATAAATGGTACATTTATATCCAGCAGTTATGCTTTATTTATTATTTTCAAGTATACCACAGTGGCTTCTCTCACATAATTTATAATATAGTTGACACTGAGGACACACTTTAAAGCCCTTTATCTTCAAGTCTTACAAAACTCTCTGCTATAGCTCTGGTGTCTTGCAACATGAAAGAGTGTCTTCTCGCAACCACTTTAGTAATAATAACGTTAATGTTCATGGAATCACAATTCCAATGTTCGTCAATTCTACAGATACATATACAAAATTAAGATTGTTTTTCAAGTGAACCATGAGATATTAAGTGTCACCAATGGTATCACCAAGAATAGCCCGTCCACCAACAAGGCGCCAGAAATGCCATTACCTAACGATCATTACTCTGAAATTTTTACAATGGTGAAGACACTATACCTACTACAACGATTATTATTATTATCTTGAATCTGACGGTGGTAAAAATGCGACATAAAAAACCAAATTTATCAAAAAATACTAGTAAAACAAGTATGACATGCAATTTATTAATTAACAAATCGACAAAAATTGCACATCGTAGACATTCAAATTTTTCTTGATGATGCCCATTTACCATGTTCTCCCCCTTGCAACAACGTAATAGAACCAGCGTGCAAATTAATGAGAAACCATGTAACTCTATCTCAAGCTGTATTTTATTACACCAGCTGTAATAAGACCTGACCGGATCAACAAAATTATTATAACCACCTGCAATATGCCATTTTAGTGAGCAAACAGAGCCCAACGTTATCGTATCTAGTGACTTTGTGACACTGTTAGGATTTTAGCTTCAATAAACATTGCTCTAACAATTTTGTCAAGTCCACGTCCGTTGCCATATGTCACGATCGCGAAATTAACTATGCTACGAATCACAGTTCTTTATGCACACACCGTAAAAATTCTGTAATAAAACCTGAGTCAAAAAATGCACGCTGTAGACATGGATATTTATTAAACCATAGTCATAACAAAAGCATGATAGATCTTTGACGTGGGTAATTATGCATCTATACTGACTATTTACTCAGCACGAAATAAAAATTTAAGGTGAGGATCAAAAGTCCACCACGCATTTATCGACTGGTCATTTAATAAGGAATGACGCGTTGTGTTGTACAAAACATCACAGATAAAAAAAATAAGCATGACCAGTTTGCTTTATATGCATAGTTTGTATTTGTACTGTAGTTGCACGTACAAAGCCTCGCAAGGATCAGATTCTCGCTGTATGACTCATCCCCAACTATTTTCATGCATCTCTGACGAGCTCATCGGCTGATGAATGCTGTCGTCATGAGTTTCCTAAAAGAGCTTACTATATGTTAAAATGTCATCACTCAGCAATTTTAGCTTTGAACGATATGAAGTTCTCGACATTACAATTATTTAAGATATAGATTAAATCACATCCAGGCATAGGTACACATATATGTGTAGAGTGCATGATAATTTTACATTAGTAATTATATTAGTGATAACGTTATTAAAAACAAATTTCATATCAAACAATGGCTCTATAGGGTCGGAAAATTACTTGGAGTTGGATGGACTCTTCCCAAAAGTTTCAAAAAACTTGCAACCGCATAAACTATTGTTGTTGTTAAGGGTTCTATTTATTCAACGTAATTCAAAAGTACGACTGCCTAACTGCACGTTAATACAGTATCCTCATCTTATTACCTTGCATAAGTCACACTCAATGAGAAATCTGCCGTACAAGTTGTCCAATGGTACATACATAGCTACATTAATAAGTTCTACAGAAACCATTAGAACATGCATGTCAACACGACCCCCTGCTTACCTTTATGCCACCAAGAAAAATACAATCTAACCGAAAATAACATTATGACAACAAAACCTATTCCAAAGAAAAAACTAAAATCCATTTCGATTATATAGTAATTGCGACCTTAACCTGTCGAATAGTCAGCTGTTAATGGCACTTTGGCTTTATGCATACAGAGCACGTGAAATGGTCCCAGCAGCAAACATTGAATTCGTCATCCTCACTCACTGCACGACAGTTTGAGGCCGACAACATTGGCTTGTGTCCTACTAAATAGTAATTTCGGGTGTAGAAATTAATCGTACACAGATCGTAAAAGACCATGTGTTCATTTTCATCTTGTGTGTATACTACTAGAAGCATTGATCCCACAATAACAATTCCCCGAGAAATTACAACTATAACGAGATATCAAGTAGATAAGTACTTAAGTATGCAGACGTTTACATTATGAGCTGGCTCCTGGCTCCTCCGTATGACTGATAACTTTACAGTAATGTAAATAATATTCTTTAGGTGAGTAAGTAAACCATAAAGAAACCCAGTTTCTTGTAAAAATTGACTGTAGATCTACGTGGAAAAATTAATTCAGAAACAATGTGTACATTTAGGCAATTCAACATTTAGCGTTATACACAGCGAGCATTTGGGCTTAAAAACTCTCGCATTTCATTATATTTTAAGTAATTCTTTTTAATTTTTCCCTAAGATAATACAGCGTGAAGACTTGGGACTCATTTTGCTTTTAGATATGCTCTTGTAAGTTTATTCTTATTAAACTTTTCAAGCATTAAATAGATTAAGCTCCCTTTAGGCGTCACTCTGCTCGCAACACAGACACAAAACTAACACACACCGTACTAATCAGCTCTCTTGACTTTTCAACTAAATAAACTAGGCGGTACATTATGCTTCTAAATAATATCCTCTCTGATAATTACTTGTATCCTCATAGCATTAATGGAATTAGTTATAGCTTCATGTTCTATCTTAGAAAACACAATTACATATAAGCAAGCTCATACAAGTTAACTATCTGTACGTACTTACACGAAGAATGAAACTGTCAGCGGAAATATCTTCCTGTGCCTCTGGCATACGAAATGATTTGGAATGAGGGATGGGTCTCTGAGCATAATACCATTACACTAAACCCAACTTTAAAACTCACTCTCACTGTCACACAGAGTTTGAAACATTTAAAGTGAAATCAAGGGCACCTTATTTACTTATGATTATTAATCTTTCTTGGGAAAAGTTAGTTAATTGTCAAGTTACAAAGGCAATATTTTCCATCTAATATGCCATGTACTAGCATGGCAGTGTTTGAAATTTCAGAAACTCCTGAATGCGGGTCGAAACTAGTTACGACAACTGAATAATTCATCAGAAGCAAAAATCTAATTGCTCCATTTGCTATTTCGTTAATGCGCATTACGAAGTTTTGTTCTTCGCCTAAACGCTCGAGCCCTATAGACTTTAGCTGGAATTACCATTGACACTCCATAAATATTCAAATAATTGTAACTACAAAAAGAACCTTTACATTTTAACCACGCTGTATATGTATACGTGAGATAATTATTGCATTTTCCAATTGCTTGCTCACATCAAGAGTATTATTATAGCATTTAATCAAGCATCCCAAATGGTTTGCAAATATTTTTTTTTGCGAAACTCTCTTAAGCTCATAAACACAAGCTTTCAACGGCTGTTGAAAAATCAATTACTGCAACGTCCTGATGGCAATGTAAGTAAGTACTCAATGTAAACACAACGTTATGAATATGTACACAATTGCACAAAGCTGTGGATGATAACACCGTTTTTCATATCTGTGTATTCAACGCTCAAATGCTCTATCAGAAATAAAAGATTGACGGAGACAAAGCGAATAATATTTTTTCAAGTGTTGGGATAGGCGTAGATAATTGCTATACAAATGCTTACCTTTATATTTACATAATAATCCCCAAGTAAATGGAAGTAGGGTCCTGATTTAACAATATTATATTGTTCCACTGTCAACTCTTTCACACGCTCGCGTTTTGAAGAAGAAATGCCGCAATTCAAATGTTCACCAGCAAAACAAACGTATATATATATAGATATATATTATACAAAAATGTATAATATACGACAGGTAGTTAATAATGCTTTTGTCGATTCCCAATTAAATGTCCTGGTTACAACTATATGTAGGTCTGGTGACAGCAAACTGTTGTCAAAACGTGTATCACCGACGCCTCCAAATGATTAAATAAATTTCAACAGTTCACAGTAATTACTGACACAATCACCCTGTACAAAGTTTCTGCAGATAATTCACTAACGGAACCTGATTATCTATAAAACAAAATTCATTTGCTTTTAGTCCCGTCACATATATTCTAGCTACTATACATACTTGGTGAACACACAAATGGTTGAATTTAACTGTCAGCTGGCTTTTCTAACATTATGTCACAATATATACAGTATGATCACTTGGCTCGTATATGCTCACTTGATGATGCTCCAGTTGATACAGATACAGCTTATGTATAGAGTTACCACAGCAGTTGTATATATATACAGTAAATATACACAAGAATTAAAACGTTGTAATATAAAGTTTTTACACAGCGTCCTATGTATACATACACAACAAATAGCTATTACGGGTCCCAAAATTTAGCCATAGACTAAAGTATAGCAGATAGAACTTTTTCTTTGATCCCAGTCTGAATTATTACAACTTGATGTTTCCAAAAGCGAAAAAGACACAGTGAAGGCACTTAAGTGGTAGTAATAAATCCCATAAATACCACACCGCGAGCAGTCTGATGAATTGATCAGCTTAGAATAATTTTTGGGCCCTGATGATGATGATGAGTGTGTAAATAGAATTGAAGTATACACGTATATCTAATACGTTTAGTGACATATTCGTGGAACGGCAAACAACTTTAACAATAATAATAGTTAGTTATAGCTATGATACACACAGTCTGTACCGATTGACTCAACACTATAAGGACAAACTGCAACAACTTGTAAACACGTGCTACTCTCGACTGCAGCTGAAATGAAACTGAGGGGATACAGGAAGGGAACAGCGAGCGTAAGTCATACTCGGCCTCAACATTTTAAAGCATGCTATAGTATCTCCATTCATGTAAGCAGTAAGCACTAAGCACTTCGCAAGTTAAGCACTCATCCCTTCCATGTACCCATATGCATTCACGACGGCCAAGCCAAAAGCTTAAGCTCATTAAAAGGTCTTCACTGCACACATACATATAGTGAGTTAAATAATATTATTTGTGAGTAGTATTGGAGTTCCTGTGTATATATAGTAAACATAACCGAGGCTGTTCGCACTATATTTGCTTCCCTTGTAAGGATTTAATCACTTCAGAAGGGCAAAGTTTGTGTCATACACAAAAATATCAACTGATCTGTGAATCATTTTTATTTGCATCATAATCTTCCTTAAAGGTGCAAAGAACTTTTCCGTCCTTTTATTTCTTTGCCTTTAATAGCTCCATTAATGTGTCATAATATCCTGCATGAATATAAGTAAAGCAGTTTAGGTGTTTATTGCTAAGTATTTGTGCTTAGCAATTCTGTCGGATTACTGTTCTTACGTTCATACTAAAGTATTTACGTGTTCGTTTAAAAGTATTTACGCGCTCGTTTAAAAGTATTTACGCGCTCAATTTAGAGTTTTAACGCTTTCAATTTAAAGTATTTACGTAATGTCCAATTTAATATTATTTACTTGTTCAATTTAACGTATTTACGCGCCCGATTCAATGTATGTATTTACGCGTTCAATTTAAAATATTTATATTGTTTTCCACCTTGGCCTGGACTTTAAAAATTTTCCATCTCTGAGTCATGGAAATTGCCGACCTCGAGAAAATCTCGGCTTCAAGAATTGGATATTCATCCCATTTAAGAAGCTTCCCATAGCATTAGAGCTCCGAAAAGAGAGCTGCCCTCTGTAGTTGACGTTTGTCAATCCGAATGGCAATTATTTAATACGGTTGGTATTGGTGTGAATTATTTTGTACGATTTGAATACGTGCAAAGTTCTAATGGTATATGTGTACATAATCGTGGAAAGAAGTGTGGGAATAGTCAAGGTAATCATAAAAAATAATTGTAAATTGCCATTTTTCGAAACATCAGTCGATGTATTTACTTTCAGTAATTTGATGTAACAATTGCAATCAGGATATTGTGTAGAGTGTCATATGACATGGCATGTTGAACTTTGTTGGTGCTCCGAGCTGGTGGGAACTTCATTTGACGTACTATGCATATAGTAATAATGGAAATACACAAAGCCAAGGTAAATAATTACTGAGATTGTTTCTCAAAGATCTTCAATACAGGTGCATGGGCTATGGGATTCGGTGGTAAGGAATTCGTCAAGAATATTACTTGTAGGTACATATGATTGTCTTACGTAATTTGTCTTACATTCATGCTCCTATTTCCATGGGATGATCAAATCCCAGTAACAACCTTTCATCCACTGTCAACCGTTTCTCAGAGATGAAGTAACCACCTTGCCTTAGTTTTATTATCAGTCATAATATTAGGCCTGCATATCTCTTAATATCATTGTTTATGAAGACCAACAGCGACAATAAGCCAATTGTTGGTGCATTCTCTAGCTGTACATGCCAACGGGTAATAAATTATTTAAACTTCAGAAATGAAATTAGTGAGCGAGAATCACTCATAAAAACCATCCTTTTTAACGTTAAGGTTGTATTGGGGTCAAATTTTATTCACATCCATTCATATTGTGTTGCACATCAGGAGACCTCTCACCTCTCAGCAGTTCATTTGTGCTTATGACAAAATAAAGCAGAAGTGAAATTATCGCCAGCGGAAACAATCATAATCGAAAATAATAATTTTTACTGCGAAATAAACATGAAATTGTTTAAACTACTTAGAATTAATTTGTTATTGTGCAACATTTTATTTTCCTCAGACGCTCGGATTATACTAGATTTGAAACAAATCAGGCTATTTCAACGGGCGCGGGGCCACCATGTATCGTAGTAATCAGGTGTATGATAGACGGTACCCTCCATCAAAGTACTGCAAGAAGGTGGCGAAGGTTTTGACTAAAACACAAAAATTCCCTTAAAATATTCCTGTGGCTTTGTGCCTGTACAAAAACAGCGGAGAAATGTCTTACAATTTGGTTTCCGTTGTAACCGTTTAATGGTACAGATGCCAAATTATGTTGAAATCGAATCGAGTATAGTGCCAAATATGTAAGATTGTTCATGGTCAAGTTATCTGGTAAGGTCAGTTGAAATGACACCGTTTTGTCTTCTGCCCCCACTTCCATTATGGGTTTGCATCTAAATAAGTGTGGAAGTATAAATGTGGAAATATAATAATTACGGTATGATATTTTGGCATATCCGTTATTTTTAAGTAAAGAATATTTAGTTTTGAACCGAATATCTTGATTTTTCCAACTTACTCCCCCTTGTGATTTGTAAGAACTGCGAGGTATGGTAAATCAACATATTGATCTCGGAACTTGATTGGATCGTTGCCAACAACAAACCATCCCGCAGTTGGATAATAATCCGGCATCGTTATCCCATCATCGGTAAAATCTCGAAGATAACGGAAGTTTGAAATTTGAAAAGTTTGTGCATCCAAAATTGAAACGTCACCTTCTGGAGCACCCATTTTTGGTTGATAGATTCTAAGGAAAGGCCCTTGTTGTAACGCAATCTGAAGCGTGGAGGTTAACAGCAATACGATGAAACACTTGTACACCATTTTCCAGATTGGGCACAATACTTGAAGAATGATTTGAGATGCTTGATGATCTGTTCACTGAGAAATATATTTTCTTCGACAGTTCACTTGTCACTCAGAAAAATCCTTGTTTACGCAATATAAACGAGGATTTTTTACAACCTGGTGAAATGAGGCGTATCAGGAATGCTAATTGTAAATGAAAAACAATAAGAGGACATGTGCATAACGTCAATGAGAATATAATAAATATTTTAGTGACATGTGGAGTTATTATGGTGCCATATTATTGATTTATGGAAATAATCAAAATTATGCACATATAATCAGTAGCGTTAGGAATTTAATGAATGCCGTCAATTTTTTGTTGTCTCAGTCCTAAAAGGCTTTATTGCACACATACCTAGATGCAGTTCATCTGCACTTGAGTAAAGTAAATTAATTAAAATTCTCTTAATTCGACGTAAGTGATCAGCTGTAATAATAATATCTGAAGTTGTCTCTTAGCACCTCAGGTTATAATTCCCAAATCACTGCTGGTTACTGAAGCGAGAGTATTATTACATGTGTGTGCGTAAGGGATGAATGGGTTATTAGTTTTTGCTATGGAGTAACAATAAGAAAAACAGTCCATTGTGCTGTCCTGCAATACGTGAGGATGAGCAACAACCCATATATACGTCATTTAGGGAGTTAATCAAATGATTTAAGCTTGTGCAACGTACATTAAGTGAAATTGTGTTGTTTTAATTATAATTAGATTTTTATTTTTCTTGTAGCTCCTCGCGCTCCAACAATTTGTCAGCCACCAACCACCTGTATTGACACCACTCTGCATTATACTGATGGTTAGCACCGTCAGCTACATATGTACCCAGTTGTTCTTGGGCCGACTTCTTTACTTACATAATAGTTATTATTTTTAGCTACATTAACTCTCTGACATTCGAAGCAATGGCAACAAGTATCATAGAATTAGTAAACCATGACACGAGAAAATAATAGACAGTTAATTTACAGCCTGTAAATTTCATTCTTCATCAGCTTTAATGACCATCATGTCACCATGAAGGTGTCGTGATTCAAGCCTTCTAACTCAAGAAAGTGATGTCACTGTAATAGAAGTTTCTTTGACACGTCCACAACACCCTCTCCGACTTTATTTCATTCCGCGAAATCACGTACATCACACACGATTCACCTTCCCGTTTATTTTAGCTCTTATACACACCTTTTACATAAGAAATAACAGAGGTTTATCGCATGATTAAGCTGTGTGCTACTTGTTGCAAAGCGCAAAATGCATTACGATATGATACATATCATTATCGTTACATGTACTTGTAAGTAGTAAGTATATATATACTTACTATATAGATACTATATAGTATAGGATTTTCACAAAGTTTTGCAATCATGTTTTTCTTTCAAATAAATTGAATTTGACGAAATCCCATTTGAACAAAAGAACCTATAATTTTCAACGATACTTTGATAACCATTGTAGACAGACGTAATAGTATGCGTGCATTATGCAAGAGGCAACAGAAATTACTTTATTTCTACAGCAATTCCCCACAGGTTCAAAGGTGCCGTATTACTCTCCTGGTAGCTGTTAAAAGCTTATAAAGGTTTGAAGTCTGAATGAGGAAGTGTAATAATTCTTACAATAGAGATACAGCATCGCTAATATTCTCGTGCAGGCGTATTTTAACAACGGATATACATATGCATACAAGTACTGAATTATTGCCCTGTAAAGGTTCAACAGCTTCAACGGTTACGTGGGTGTACTTACATACGTCCAGAATTTTAGGGAACGAGAAGGTCGCATGTCCAATTACGACAGGTCACGGCCACCAAGATTCCCGTTGTATTTTCACAGGGTTGACGATTCCTAGTTTTATTGTTGATTACTTTTGATTGTTTGCGTAGGACCCAGTTGTGTCATAAGACTTTTGTGATTTCCATTCGCCACGCTTATTCATGCAGCTGCTGTGTTTCTATAGTGGATGTCTCATGCGAAAAATTCTCAAATCTTCCTCTTGCCGCATATGTATAGTACATTGTAGGCAGCAATGCTGAAGCGCAGACAAAACCAAGGACCACTTGCTGCCTTTTTATTTAGAAAGTCTGTACATTTATGCTTGGTAGGGGTGGTAAGTATTATGAGTCGTATACAATTCAGTTATTATGTTGAAAACATCCTTCAGATAAAACATGATATGATTAAAAGTTTGTTTATCGGCAGGTCCTGATGAACGATCCCAGACACATACTATTTGTATCAAAGGTTTCGTATCATCGGTTTTAGATTTTGCTTGGGGGAGTAATAATTGCAGACATTACACTTATAGAAATGATCCGACAGATATACATACCTGCCCTTACACTTTGGATACATTGTTTTTCACGTGCTTATGCTTTATGTAAAATTGATTATAATGTTCACATTCTTTTCATCCGACCAAGTACATAATTATACCGCAGCCCTTGTATCGTAACTTCATACATGTAAAATATTATTTGTTTACAACAATTATGAGATGCACGCGGCTATAAGAATACGTAAGATGTCAATGGATACGACTCTCCATCGTGACTTGAAGATTTAATCCACGGAGCAAACCATCACAAGCACAAGCATATACTTTCTTCCAACTGAATTGATTATAAAGGACATCTTCCACCTTGGGTTATTACAACAAACAATACATTTGAACCAGCAAGCGTCTATTATTACTTTCTGTTTCTTCTAATTATCATATGTACGTTCATTTTAACTTAATTATACAGGGTGCGCAGATGATTTGATCCGGGATACAGAAGATTTCCCCACGTTAATGATGCCACATACAGGGCAAGTTATGAAATTATTTCCAACTCTTCTTTATATTATCAAGTAGAAAATATGTCACTATTCATTAATTCTCAAGTCTGCTGTTTCTGTTCCAAGTTGTTTCTAGACTGAGGATGTGCTGCCACGTATGAAGGTTGAATTTACACATAAGAGAAATTGTATAGGTGAAGCTACATTTTTACCACACAAAACAGATTAAGCTACCAACTGTTTTATTACACCTTATACAAGAATTTGAAAAGCATATTTTCTTACTTAAAGTGCACATTTTTTGTAGGAAAAGCGAAGCACACATATGAATTACCACGTATGCGAGACGTGAGTTATTGAGCTTTTACGACAAACGCATTTGTAGGCAAAAACTGATCCCCGAAATATGAGCTTCGGGAATGGAAGCTATAAGTTTTGTTTTATTACAAAGCATTACTCTCTGTATGTGGCCATCACGACACCAACCAAATGAATGGCTTAAATGTGTCTAAAAATGCGAATCAATATAAAGGCCTAGTAGACCATATCTGTAGAATGAAGTTGTCGAGGGTATTGTGCGCTAACTGTAACTCCATTAGTTTCTGAACAGTTATATGAACATCCGGCGTCCTTTAGGAACATGTGAGTGTTGTATACGTGTAGATATCTTTTGCCCCCAATTTCTCCTTGCTTATGGTATTTCCGTTTCACTCTACACTACAATGCATTTACAACTAAATGCTATATGGCTTTTACTAATAAAGGACGTAAACATTGGTAAATTTATCTGGAAGAGCATCAAGTTAGACACAAAATGCCCATATTCAGTTATCAAATCTTCTGCCAATTACCCTGTACAAACAACAAAAGCGTCATGAACCTTGAAATATTTTGGTTGATGGCACATAGAACAGTCCTTACCTATGTGTGAGTGTATGTATTTAAGTTCTTTGCACCAAGTTTGCACCGCATAACACTACTATACTATGCATATCATGTACTGCTCTTGTACGTATGGGCAGAGGGGAACTTTGTTAAAGCCGCATAACACAGTTTTAATGGAAACTTGGTATGTATTATAAGAGCGCTATTATTTTCAGCGCACTTACAGTTTTTCAGCACGTTTTAAATGCCGTCCTATATCTGTTTTCCAAATACATCATCCAATTATGCGTTAACTTGTACTGAAGAAACAAATACAGCTTTTCGTGTATTCGTTTCGTCTTCAGTATCGAAAGTATTCGATATCTATGGAAGTGATAACCTGAATTGTCGTGTGAACTTGATCGATGTAGGTGACAAGTAGGCGAAGACGTGTTGTTACAGACATTATTGTTTTTAGGAAAAACTATATTTACTTATGTACATGTCCTTCCGCAATACATACTTATACAGGTGGTTGGATACTTATTTGTTGTGTATGCGTTGACCCTTGGCGCTAATCCTAAACGCCACAGGAATGTGAGTGAAGCTTATTAGGAAGTAACAAGCTAATTTTGGCAGAGAGGCGAGCATGATTATACGTAAATCCATTGAAATCCTTACAAACAATTATTTATTGTTGAGCTGTACATATTGTTATTAGTCTCATCTCTCGGTCTCTGTAAGGTTACACGCTGTAAGCTTGATGCGGTATAGATAAACTTGAGGCTATATGCCAAACTTCCAACAGGACAACTACAACAATAAAAAATGTGTAACCACTGTACAATAATAATACGAATAACATTCTCAATGTTCACCTACGCATTGCATAAATAATATTTTGTAGCTTGTGGCTCACATCTTTCCTATGGAAAAGTTTCTTGTAGTACCATATCGCTGATTTAGTTTTTGCAAAGACCCTTTCTTGTCTTGTGCCAACTCCAGCAAAGCATTTATTCTTATTATTTATTACAAAATTGCATTATATTTGCGAAGTAAGTCATAAAATGGCTATTAATGTATATTACATTTCCCCCCTGGGCAACATTAATGGGTTAAGTATCGTGCAATCCCGAAAAACATCTTTCATGCTGTAAATTGCATAATTTCGTGTAAAAGATGGGATTGTGATGGCTTTGTGCTTGTTTATAGGGGATACACGCATGAAAAATAATTAAGGGCACAATTAGTAGTTTTTCAAACTTTACTCTTGAGTGTAAAATTTAATAATAAGGCGCTATCGGAAATTAATTGTAAACTCACACGCATTACATAGACCTCTTCTCATTACAATGTGCAGATACTCGTGACAGTGGGAAAATAAGATCTGATATGTGTGTGGGAAGATAAAATGAACAACAACAATGTTTGGTAATTCTCTCAAAGGCTTTCGGTTTCTACTTATATCGTAGTCTTTTACCACCATCACACGGTACACAGCTGATGGAAGGTTGATAGCAGGAAAATATATTAGTGTAAAACAATGGATTCAAGGCAATGCAGGTCAATGTTATGTTTACCTGACCATCACACTACTCTGATTCTGTGTAACTCGCAGTCAGAGGTATGTAGAATTAATAACTGTATGTAAGTGGATGTGTAGCGACCGGACGATTTCACCTGGGCCAGACATGGAAAGATCCATTCTAATAGTAAGATTTAGGTTCTCGCCCATTCTTAGTCATGAGTGATAAAGTAAAACGGGATGACCTCAGAAGGCAGTCGAGTGGATCTGTACAAGCCGGAAACCATGTGTACAAGTAAAGAAGACAAACCCGCTGACGTCCAAAGACTTGCTCACCATTGCCTTTATATGAAATCATCAATGCATTGCGGATTTTCAGTTCTCAATCCGACTCGGTTATGAACGATTACTTTTAACGCACGAGTTTAAAAGAGAACTAATTCATCTCTTATTCATTTACGGTTGCTTGAAGTAAAACATCACTATACCTCCCTATTTAAAACCCATTGAAGTATCAAATCACTTCAAATTTTTACGCAGATTCAGTTTAGAACCGTTTTTCTTAAAAGTTTTTAGCTTAGAAATGATGGGGAACTCTGCACCCGCACCAAGTATGATGCACTTAAATCTTTTTTCTAAATCTTTTATCTTAATTTCCAACTTTAACCGTTGTTGAGAACTCGGAACAAACCATATTATAGCTTTATAGGGTCTGTGCTACACGTCAAACAACACATGCACTACGTTTCAAAGCTTCACATTGCAAACTTTAAACAGGAAGTGCAGATAAATGTTAGATGGGCTCGCTGCAAAATTGCTTAATGAAACCTGCATCATCCTATAACCTTACAGGCAGCCTCTGACGCAGTAACAATTTATTGTTGTAATTTCATTGAAAGCATAGGCTATCAAGGAAAAACAAAGTGTTGTGTAGCTATCCTTAGCAACTTGTGGGTATAAGGGTAGCAATTAATTACACAACTTTCAAAATAAGGTCTCACTGCGCTGCTTGATGTAGTGCTTTCTGTTATGATATATTTTCCTCCTTTAATTATATAGATACCAACCAAATTCCAATCGAACAGGAGTTGAAAACCACAAGGGAATGATTCGCACGAGTAAATGCCATGAGATTCGAATGGCAGTCAACATATCTCTCCACTATAATTAATTATGCACACCGCCAGTAGTTTACCTTTAAGTATTTATTGACAGTCTGGTACGCTCCTTGTATTGGGCTAAACACTCTAGCATTATGCAAACGACAAATCAGAGAAAGCCGACCACATTGGAGTAAACAGAATATATAACATGTTATGTATGCTACATCTTATGACACGTACATACAATAAATCTATATATACTAGTAAATGGATGTATGTATATATTCGAAACAAGTATCTCTGTGTACATGTTTGAAATCAACATGGTTCGTTCTTCTTGTTGTACATCATTCTAGAACTCGTAATTTGATTGCACCAGATCATTACACTTGGTTAGTCTTTCTTTCAAACCTCTGATCTTATTTTATTGCCTCTTTGATTAGATTAATTATTAGCACAAGCATAAGCTCATTCGTGCGTGCCGACAAAACGCACACCTGAATACAAACCATGTAAATATTTTAAGTAAACAATTATTTTGCTTTAAATTACTACGAGCTCTGTATAGTCAAGATGCTGTTGATTTTAATTTTCTGCATTTAAATTTCCACGGTTTAACGGTAATAGAGCTATTTTTTTCAATTTTAAAAACTGCTTATTGTCGCACTTTCATACTACAAGGTATCTTTGATAATTTTAATTGGAATTTAATAGTTATTACTGTTTCGGGCTTTCCCGGTTGCTACTGGATGAAGTATAATACGGTAGAAGTTTAAAGCACGTAATAAGTATACATACGTATATATTATCCATAATAATTGTGTAGCTACTTTGCTTTTGAAAGATTATTGAACCTGTACATCATTTATGGTGGGCCGTTCTGTCTCGCTTTTTGCAAGTAATTATGTGGTCTGTTAGGCCTTGTTTAAGCAGTTATTATAGGGTAGTTGGTGTTTTCCTGTACAATTAGTGTTTTAATGAAGCTTTGTCATTGATGACCCAAAACTCAAGCCTGTTCATCACTGTCCAACGATACCCGTCAGCATGTGGGTACAAGATATGCGTATTGTTTGCTAAATAATATTTAGACATTTCTATAATGGCGTTGCGAAATAATAATTTTATGAATACTAACAACAACAAGTCACTTTCATAATCATATTGCTTTGTGCATCTACCTGCTAAGAGCCTGCATAAGACGTAACTCGCGTCGCCGTCGATGATAATTGACAATTCCTTGAAGCTCACCGATACGGGAGTACGTGACTTCACTTAAGCCAAGGGAACTAACCTAGCGAATTCGTTCTGTTACAGCATAAATTAATGGCAACTACAGTAACAATACTTTTAACGCCTGCAAATACTTCATTGCAAAATTCGTCGTCTGTCTGGCCATGCACGAAATGGTCAGTCAGTGCAGCCAGATTCTTAACCGCAGTATGCAACAAAACCATTCAAAGATAAATTCATTTTTTCCCCAATTTACTTTTATATTGTACTTGATGCATTCCATTCACTCATTTGCTGCAATATTGACAGAAATGTTTCCAACAAGTATTACAGTAGCAGATATATTATTTAAGAAGAAAATATGTTATTTCATTTAAGGATTTAAGTAGCAGATAATGTCCACTACAAAAACTTGAATTATTATTTAAAATGGAAAATTGGAGACAATTACACCAAATAACTTTATCGACTCATTTCCCAAGCTACAGATTTACTGCATAGTATATACGACCATTTCAGCTTTACAGGGATTTGTTGTTAGTAGCCCAATAACGCAGCATTCAGTTGAACATTATTGTTTATTGTATGGTGTCCGATAAAACTGACCAATTATTTGTACATTAGTCATGTGGATTCATTTTTTTGAAATCAAATTCCTGCGAAGGCTTGCCTCGCACGTGAAGTAACCTACTACAATAATGATGGAAATTAAGGTTGTTGACATAAGCTCCTAGCTACCAGATATGCTGAAGCGAAGCCTATTATTATCGTTCGCACGCCTTAAAGGATAATGCAATTAACAAGAATAAACATTCAAAAAGTAATTTTTCTCTGTGTCGTTTCTTGTAAGTACCTAGTAGTATATAGTGGCAAAACTCTATTGAGAGAGAGTAGAGCGTTTCAAGGCGTTGAGTTGAGATGAGAGAATCTCTCGAACGCATTACTTACGATTCGAACTATACTAGATTCCATATAATATAGTAAGTAGGTGCACTATACGCGTGCATATTAATATCAACTAAACACCATGCTGCATGTAAAACTGGGGTAAATAGTGCTAACAGCGCCAATTTTAATTACCTGTCTTCTTATTTTTGCGGCAATCATATTAAAGCTGAGGTACATACATACTGCAATATAGTGCACTATCTGAATCGCAAGCATAATCTAGAAGCCGATCGTTTCACGACCCACAACCTGCCAAAGTTAATAAGATATATACATGTGTTCCTTGTGCAATCTGAAGTTCGAATTTAATTCCGCAAAGTGCATGCATATTTAATATTGCACAGAGTAGTAAAACTATGACGACTCTATTACTTGAGCCATTTGTGTTTTTATGTGACTCCTCTTATTTCTTTCTTATATACTGTCCTCATTCTCACATGTGAGGCACTTTGAACGCCCATTTCAACCTAAGCCAGGGCTTACAACAGTTCTATATATCTTTAATAAGAGCTTCTAAAGGTAAATCACTGCAGGTAGTGTACTACACTGTTGATTTTAAACTACAGTCGCTCCAACACAAAGCTACATTAGTATTGTTGTTTTGAATCTTCTACGTCAAAATCAGACATAAAATTTTTGTATGCTGACAATAATCGGGCTCCCTGAATGTATTTGACTCTTATATGAAAGTTCATAGCGCATTACATTAAATCCAGACACTAAAAACAGTATAAAACCTACGAATGGGAATACAGTTGCAATGATGGCAATTCGCTCGCTGTAGTAGCCCTAACAGTACTTATAGTGCACCCTTATATTACCTTCGCACGTAAATAAACACTTGCCAATTAGTTTCCGCGTGTAACTGATCTACATCGATAATATGATTTACTGTCTGTTGGGGCAACAGTAAAGTTACTGCCAGTGACATGAAGCACATACGTAGTTTAAAGTTTTAAACAAAACTGGAAGCTGCCGATTGCGTCCGGCATAAGCTTTATTGATCAGCTTATAGATATTTACTGGCTGTCAGGTTGTGGCAACAGGTCCTCCCACGTAGGAATTGCTCGACATGAAAAGGGAGTATAGCAAATCGCAATACTTCAAAAGATTGTAGTAACAATTTCGAAACTTAAGCATCAATTTTGACAAAAATAATTTATTCATGGGTTAAAATTATTTTTATAAGTATATTTATATCACTGAATATATCATTGCGGCTTGCAAGTTAACTGTTTAACATGCAGGACATAACAGTCGATCACTTTTTAGTTCTTCCAAAATTTTAGAATCTAGATCATCAACAGCAAAAAGGGCCGAGACTGTATTGTGTTTTGAATTTGCGAGCATTGTCGTAGGTCTTTTGATTATAATAATTTTTTGGAAACTGATCGTCAGTACCGTTTATCTTACGTGGGATGGGCATTGTTCTTTGTCATCAAACAACTCCGTGTGTCATACTATTGAATGGAGTGTAGAGATCCTACTCTACACTAATCCTACTTTGCTCATTCGCTAAAGGGTTGTGTACGAAAATATTAAGTGTACCAGAGCTGTGTATAGATGGCGCTGAGCCAGACTGCTTGAGCATAATTCCAACCAACCTTCTCGTGTATAGCCAATTTCCAAGCCAATACTGATGCTGGTCACGGTTTATCAATTTGTGCTCACTCGCTCGCTCAAATCCTTCAATAAATAATAGCCATCACGTAATCATAATTGAGGAAAAGGTACGATGGATTTAGGTATGCGTTAAAGGTGTACAGAAACTATTAACAATCTCGCATTCAAATTGGAGCTCATTTAGAATATAAATCAACATTGAACGAAAAAAATTTTCCCGCTTATATCCCCCTCGTTGCTATATTTGCAGACATTCTAAAAGTAAAATCATTTCATTTTAAATCGTTTGGTTTTGTTGTCAGCACCTCATTATCATTATCCTTACTACTCTACGCTTGTTTTGTGGCAAATAAATTGTTTTATCCAAAAAACGGCATAAATTATTTAAATTTATGGGCTGTGTGTAGGTGCAATTTGGGCTTTTGCAGCGTGACAAATGAAATCGTCAACAAAATTGCAACGAAAAAACCTTCATAGATGTATAATAGCATCTTACAAGCACAACTATTCATTTTTTACTTCGTTTAATGATGTCACAGTTGCATCATCATACGTCTAATTAAATGTATAAGACCTAAAGTCATGGTACAAAATTTTAGATGTCGGTTTTCAAGGAAATGTTGCACATTTTAGTTGTCAGAGCCTAAATACAAATGTGTCTTATTATTATTAGTTTGTCTTCCTACATTTAAACACAACATCTACAAGGAACCTTGTACGTGTATCACAAATAAGACGATACCATTAACATTTATTTAGTAAAGCACGCGACAGGACTTACTCACTAAAATGTCTCACTGTTGGCTTGTCTTGAAGTAAATTTTTTCCACAGTTTACAGAGTGATATAGACTTTAATTTGCTCTTGTCAATAAACTTTTACGGCTTAAGACAAAAGATGCTGAAGGTGCCCTTCCTTGTATTAGGCAGAGGGCACCTTGAAGTTTCGCATTTGCAAAACTGTGATGCACAATACTTACAAGGTATCTTTGTATTTAATAGGGTAGGTCGTATTAATTATCTAAACACTACCTATCATGAATATGTAGACATATCAGTATACCATCAACTTTAGAAATGCTAATGAAGAGTATCATGAGCGTGCCAAATTGTCAAATGGTGAGTTAAGTACTTCATAGTCTACAAATGCCATGTTTATTTCTCAATTTGCATAATCTAGATCTAAAATTTTTTGGATGTTACGTGTGTGGCTGTACACACGAGGATTTCACTTGAGAAGTCTACTTCCTTCATGAAAAAACTCACGAGTACTTACTGACACTTGTTACATGTATAGATACATGCGCAAGACATACGCATACATGTTTCTCTATTTCCTAAAGAGCATACCTGACAAATATCCATAGAAAATTGTAATTTTTCGGACAATACAAATGTAACAAGACTATATATTCTGTAGTGCAATCATTTTCCCTTCGGCTGATATCTGTGTAATCTAAAACGAAATCAAAAGCAATTTGAGTAAAAGTTACTGTTACACTACTTAGTAGTTCCGAAATTCAAAAACAAATTGAAAAGGTGCTGCCAGAGAATAAAAAAACTTTTCCTTTTATTAATTTCCGTGTTCACTACCCTGCAACAGTTGCAATCAATGTAGTAGTCATGCTCAAAAAGCTTAGAAAAGATGCACTTTAAAAATGAACTTGAGATTATGTATTTGTAGCATCATTCCTGGTAAGTAGTCATAGATCCTGCCAGGTTATGATCAGGTTGCTGAACTTTCTGACATCAAAGTATGTATATTGTAGTTATTTACAAATTTCGCTCTGCAATTTATAAATATAATATGGTGTAAACATAGATACTCTGAACTCACTCAAATGCTTCATTCCACACATTGTAAATGAGAGCAGTTTCAAAAAATTACACGCTGTGTGATATGAAGCCCTGTGATGAGTGTCGAACTTATTTTCCGTTGACATTTTGTTCAGCTTGGTAATTTATCTCGAGACAGGGCATTCACTTCCAAGATTGAATTGTATGAAAAACGAATTACTTTTACAAATACCTGACATTATCTTAAAAATGCTAGCATGTAGGTATTGAAATGGTGTAAATACTAGCTGTACTAATCAACAACAGTAGTGTATTTAAAATTTTCCCTTTTCAAGTTATTTTTCTTAGTTCTTTTGCTATAAGTTTTCTACGTAACGGTTATGGGAAAGTGTATAAATGCGAGGGCAAATGTCACCAAGAAATGTTACATACAAAGATGCTCTTGATTTCAAGATAGTTTTTGTTAGATTCCAAGCAAAAATCGATTTACTTTGCAGTTGATGGTGTAAATATTAATCTGCGTACGTACCCCCGAAGTTCGTGTATACCACCGACTCCTTCACTACATATGTGAAAATCTGAAGCTAGGTAACGTACCATTTTGGAAAATTCGTTGTAAGTGAAATCCATTTACAACAAATTTATACTTGAATAGTTGAACAGCACCTGTTGGGGGAAATTAGGCTTTAGGATTGCCCCTTTATTCCTGAATGGTTTTGGGCTCACGCTCGCTCACATAATCTTTAGCCACATTAAGATGTCCTGGATATTTAATGAGGTGAAATCGTAAAGTTCCGGCATGCACTCGTAAAATGAGGGAATGGTTTTTAGTTGTTTCGCTGCAGATGTTATTATTATAATGCCCCTGCCACTAATATAAATTCCTGGAAAATGGAGAATTAATAAAACTTCTGAGGTGGAATTAATTCTGGAAAAAACAATCATGTATGGACAAACACCACGGAGGTGTCATTTGAATATAATGGCTTTCTCTTTAGCTGACTGATTCTTTAACCTCTCGCTTTGCTTGCCAGAAATACAATGTACTCAAATAAACTGCAAATTTATACTTGCGAATGTTGACTCATTTCGGTAACGATATTCAATGGAATAGTTTAATATTATTCTTGTGTTTTTGCTGCACAAAATTTTTTAATTATTATTACTTGAACAAAATTGCAGTTCAAGGAATTGTATATATTTTTTTACTTGCAGAAACATACATTAAATATCTAATTAGAATTCCACATGCATTATGTTTTTCTATATTTTTCTACGCCACTATTGGGGTGAATGACTACCTCCTGAAGTCATATTACGAAATCCCACGTGTGTAGTTCAATGTTTCCCCTGTAATCTGTATTAACAGATAATATACCGGGATAATTTAAACGTCTACTAGTCATTTATCGGAAGTAGCTAATGTAGTATGTTCACGTAGGCTGGAGCAGTATTGAGATAAATTGCAGTCCCACTTCAAACGCTCTTTGGGTTAAAGTTCAACTTAAACTTGATTTTTTAAGTGCGAGTAAAACACAAATGTTTTGTATCTCACAAACTACAAATTTCATCTCCGTTTCATCACTGAAGGTCCCCCCACAGGGTTATACTATACAGCAAACACAGACCTACAGCTATTGTAGCAAGTACACGGTACCACTTTTATGACAAGATTCTTACACTGTAGGCTTTGAAAATACAATAAACAGTATGGGAATGTGCAATCACTTGTAAAAAAGACTTTGAACCATAAGACATGAATAGCATCAGTAATAAAGTAATGAGAGTTTCAGGCAAATTTCGTTCAACTTTAATAATTCTCAACCAAAAATTGTTTCCAAATGCTCCTTTAAAGGTGTAATCGGTATGACAATGGGGAGATCGACGAACTCTCATTCTAGAACACTTTACGAGGTATTTAACTTTGCTGCACACTATAAATTGCTCATGCGGATTTCCTGCACACTTTTCCCACTGGCAGCTGCGGGATCATCAATAAAGTCAAAGCAGTTTTTCTGGAAGGTTGAACTTAATTTGCTAATAATTTCTCATTCAGTTTAGGGACGCGTGCATTTTCAAATTGACAGGTTACCGTTTAAATAAAACGAATTTCCCCCAAATTCTACCTTGCAATTGACACCCGAAATAAACAAATATAAGATCGAACTTGGCACAAATAAACAACTTATTAGTATTTGTAATATTCTGCCATGAATGACTAGTTTTTATACAGCGATGAAATACTTATATATAATAGTTTCTGTGATCCTTGTGTTACATTGTGCTGACAATAAAAGTTTAAAATTCTACTTTATGCATGACATTTGACAGTTGTTGTATGCTAGGACGGCGATAAAGAAGAAAAGTACTGACATTTTGATTCTTCTCAGGGAATTATCATACTCTTGTTAAGCAATAAATGACGATCATGACATTGAAGTCAGTTATGGGCCAGAATGTGACAGGACGGAGCCTTTTGAACGAGTTATAAATTCTCACTTGTGTATGAAACCGAGGAGTTCGGCCATAAAAAATCTTTTAGTTCTGGTGATGAAGATATTCTCATGGTTTAGAGGCGGTCTTGTCACTTCATCGCCTTTATACAACATTGTTCATAAGTTCTCGAAGATGATAAAAAGGAAAAAAAACGTGGATTATACACAATGGAGCTTTTCGGGGCCATTCACAAGTACCTGCTTAAAGGATCTCTTCATGGGAGTGCTGAGAACGACGAGAACCGACGTCATGTTCTTGCATGAAAATGTCATGTCTTTAAATAGTTTATAGTCCTTGCACTAGATCGTCGGCACTAGACAATCCAGGATTTTTCGATACATCCGATCCTCCATAGCGTCTGTTTGATGACTAGGGGACTTACACCGCAGCTGATCTCCACTTTTATACTTACATTATTGACTTGTCTGAACTCAGTATTTATTGATAAATGTGGAAAAGCTGCTTTGGGCTAATCTGATTTAAGTAGACGGGCGGATGCTATTTGATCGCTTCAGCCGCAGTAAATTAATAACTTGAGTCGAAGTAAAACCTGTTATTGTGTTATATTTGTATCTTTGTCTTTGTCGTTTTTTGTGCACATAATGTTGATTACATCATAAAAAAAGTATCTATGAAATAAGCTTTCTGTAAGACTAGACCAACCGACTAGAAGAACTAGAATAACCGAATCAACTCTTTTGTCAAGGGCCAAGGGGGCTTGAAATAATGACTGGATAAGCCCTTTTTCAGGGAAATGAATGTGAAGTTTCCTATCACACATCCACATGATCACAAAAATCTATTAAGGAGATTTTTATATACAAAGATTTAAATCTAATAATGACACAATGGAAATGGAAGGTATCCTGACGTCAATGCATGTCGTGAATGCATGTGCCGGCAACTTTTTGCATAATAAAAGCGGATAAAATGCTTGAGATGATAGTTTCAATATATGTACACACTGTGGATACAAACGTAATACAAAAAATCCGCGACAAAAGTCTATCTGTAGATATATGAAGGAGACTTGTAATAATATAGTTCATAATGCGCAAATTAATTCCATTGGGGAGCCAGCTAAAAACTTGATTTATTCAAGTTTAGTCGTGAATTCCACCTGGATTTATGGTCCAAGTTGTAAGTTTGCAGTCATATTTTTTCACTCCTTGGGCTCACTATTCTTCTTTTAAGTATAATTATAGGTACGACGTCAGAGAAGAAGGAAAAATACTCAAACCCACAAGATACTTACAAGCACGTACTTACATATTGCATCTTGCAAAAATTCTTTTCATTTTGCAGCATACGCAGCGAGCAAGAAGCCCATAACTACAATGCAAAGAGGAAAACAAGTAATTACGATGTATAATTTCTTAACATTACATATTTTATTGACATTTGAATATGCCGAGATATAAAGTATGCATCTCTGGACATTACTGACCATGTATCCTTGACTGGATCCACAATGCTTCATCATAAAGACCTAAGCAATCTACGTTCTATGAATCCCAGGTGCTCTGTCCTTCACCCCGTTCAAAAGCCCGAGCATTATTTTTGTTAGTTTCGCATACTCGGAGCTTTTCACATGTGACTTGATCAAATAGCCCTGGGGGTGCTCAAACACCTTCCTCAAGCTCACATATCAGACACAGTACATAAAACCACTTTGCAAACCTGCTGCATAATACTTCAGTTTTTATTGCTAATTCGAGAAATAGTATTTTAGCCAGGCACTTAATGGAAAATACCTTTGAAAATCCTAGATACTCAACTTTGTGGATACATAAATTCATTGTGCGAAGATATTCAATTGGGATGGTATGCTCAGTATCTATTGGGTATATGATTTATAAAGTTGCTCCTGCAATTTCCTCTCGAGTACTTACATGAGCTGTATATCTGTAAGTACATTTACACTGTGCTTATATTAAGTTGCAGGTGCATGCACAAGAAACTTCCAAGGGAAACAAACCTGTGTACGATGCATTCTTGAAAATGCCGGTGTCTGTTATTACAATTTATTAGATTAGAAGGTAGTAATAACTCATGTTTCAAATAATTCCGTTGCATCTGTAACATGAACTTCCTGATGATGTCGCAGCGTATATTAGAGGAACAACGTTGATAAACATGGTAATTTTATAAAATTACAACTTGAGGTGGTTTTTGCACAGTTAATTCCTAGTTTGCAGCACATGTGATGCTAGCGTTTGGGCACTTGCGTCTAGGGAAATTACATATTAGCTTGGTATATATTAGCTATTGGTTTACTATACTACAAAAGAAACTCATTCGCCAACTAAACCTCTGGAGCCTTTGTAATTCCGAAATTATCTGCAAGGTACTTCCTTGTTTTACCATGCGATCGTAAAAAACTGACCTCAACGAAATCAGCAATATTCCATGCTTAAAATCATTCTTGAAACACAGACATGCCCATTACAGTATTGAGAAGATTCCAAGCATGTTTTGCTGTCGAAGTCCTTTAATTTGTACATGTACCAATATGCAAGTGACGTTATGGCCTGTCATTGAAAGTGAAAATTCAAAATGTGCTAACTAATTAACTGCATTCTCAAAGATAAGTTATGATTTCTAAGACGACTAATTATTGAAACATGGTTTGTCATCGTAGCTTGTGTTCGTAAATACAGGCATTCAGGCAGAAAATAGAGACTGCATGACATCACACATGCATTAGCACAAAAGGTAACAAACATACATGTTTAGTGTATTTTTTCAGTGAAAGGTTACACATGTGTATATTTGTGTGTAATGCGTCATAATGTTTGTCAATTAACAGTCTCTACATACCTATGTAGTGTTACCATATAGCATATATTATTTATAATAATAATTAAGGCATGACATAAAGGTTTGCGACCTACGGAAACCATAGCTACATGAATTTCACTCGTACTTATTATTATTTGTTTTCATGGCGGTTGTGTCATTCCTGAAGAGGCTCAGACGCCTAATGGCCTCTTCACAATTAAGCCTAATAAACACCTACGAATTGCCGTGTGTAGGAAACTACTTCCTATACATGCCCTCGAATTAATATTTTCCCAACATACTATTGTATATCCCTGTATATAAAGTCCAATTTGTCTTGTGTGCTTGCAATTATCGTGAGCAAAACAGTGCAGCCTGAGGGTTGGTGCAGGGATTTATTGCCAAAAACTACTAATACGCTTGTAATCAATACGTGATGATCGAATGGTGTAAAAAACTTGGCGGGAATGATGCGCACTATCATTAAAACATGTAATTTTGCAAGTTTCCAGCCTCTGGTGCAGTATACATATAAGAAAATACTTTGAGCCGGAATTGTGTGGATCAAGTCAGCCTTGAAGCTACCATCGCCAAGTTTTTATTCGATAGAACGTTATACATATGTATGCAGGGATGAGGCTGGAGAGCTGTAAAAAGAAAATCCTGGGTGTAAAATTTCCCGAAGAAATTCAAAGGGCATAATGAAGTGTATTCAGCACCTCATATTTCTAACACACCTGCATTGACGGATACTGCAATAAGCCCGTTGCAAAGAAGCACTAAAAGGGAAATGAAACGACCTATGTACCTACGATCACTATTGGGACTTTATACACCAGATACTTATTTTGACTTTACAACTTGTCTTTTTTGCCTCCATGAATGAATAAGTGCCGATTGGATATTAATATCCGTCTATACAGATGTAGATGTGCCGATATTCCCATTGCTCAAGACGTAATCCCTGTTCACAATGTTCACACGGTTACATACATGGAATCAACTTTCCGGCACTGAATCTTACACATGGGCAAAGCTCTTTACATGGAAATACAGCTTAAAAGTAAATAGGTATGTACTTCGAAGGTGCAGTTGTAAGCTTTAGCCCCATAGTGAGAGATGTAAGAAAAGATTTAGGGAGTGTCAAGGAGTTGTAATTTTGAAGCGAAAGAAATTTGAAAGTTGATTTTGTTGATATGAATACGCATTTCTTCAAACATCAATACTACGGAGATGTATAGTGATGCATGTACGCATTTACATGTAAGAAGAGTTCAAAACATCCCTAGAGATCTATTCTAATTTATGTACTCACGAGTAATAAAATTTTGAATGTGCTTATACGCACACACGCAATAAAGCAGAAAACATGGGAAAGGACAGAATTTTTGCAACCTGAATTTTTACGGCCAGTTCCAAAATCATGAATTCCACCAAAGTGTCATGACACTATATTCGTTACGACCCTCATCATTGCAAAATCTAGCAATGCTAATGCCAGTGATCTTTACCTACATCATCTTCTTTTACTACCAATAATAATTAAACTCCACTTCAGTTTATGAAACTTTATGACACACTTTAACTCCTTTGTACGTTTTAATTTCAGTTCTACTTCTCTATAGAAATGCTGGAATGCCATAAACGTTCATGTTATTTTAGCCTCAAAACGTTCCGAATGAATGATATATTATGCCTTGTAATGACATTAAATTCAGTAGACAAAACTTTCGAGCTCTTGACAAGCGTCAATTACTTTGCTAAAACAAACTCTACTCAATCTTGCTCACCTGAAGCAAGGACCGAGCTTTACTATCCTCGTCGTTCTCTAAAACGTTTTTGTATCCTGGTAATTCCTTTAAATTTTTTATGCTTCCTTCTTGTTCTCTCAAGTTCTTTATACACCTATAGGCGCTGAAGTGAGGAAGAGCCTGAAACTTGAACGATCTGCACTCCTCTCTCAAAATAACATCCAATTTATTATTATGAGGAAATTACATGTAAAACAAACTTCTGTGAAAAGCATTCTGTATAGGTAAGTTCGCCATATGTAGGTACGTCCTTTGAAAATATCCCAGTATTTCAAATTGTTTATCTAACATCATTTCAACGCAAATATCTCAATAACTGCAGCATAAAAGACGGGACTGAAAATATAGAAATAAGCAACAATTTAATTTCGCCTATGCCAGTCTTTAAAGGCATGCATTCTCCAATGTGCAAATAGTTCTTTTATTTTGGAATTTTTGTGAATACGCTTTCAGCCGTGTTTACTGAAAAGAAAATATCAGGCGAAGATAGCTAAATTACAGCTCTTGTGGATTGTACAGAAAAATTTAAAACCGCAAATGTTTACTTCTGCAATGCAAGACGATGAAGCTGATACACAGGGGAAAAAATTAAAGAAAAATATAACCTTTCGCCCACGGCATACATGTGAGCATACAGCATTTGTTGAGCGTTAGAAAAAATTTAGCAATCTTTTAATCAACGTGCTCATTCATACATTCATTGAAAGTCCTGATTATTATTGTAGAGAGTAGGTGTCCTCTGTTATCTTGATGCATTCGAATTTGTCAATTGACCAGTGATTATAGCCATTTACTCAGCTCTCAATGCAAGGCAAAGGAGATATATTAATCCTTTTGTGATTTCATTTAGTTTCTGCCTATCCGTATTTATTGTTATTGTCATGGCAGCAACTTAATTGAAATTCATGGCGATAGTATTATTACATGATTGAATTGAAACTACAATGACGAATAAATTGATACTAGAAATATTATATGAAGGTGTATAGGTAACACCGATGAGGTAAACAATATTATATTCGCACATTTGAAGCTTATTTGTGCATGTACCTCACGCTCTCCTACTGATCGCATTGAATGCCGTGATGAGGATGGATAATAATAATAAGCTATAGCGAATACAATACTACATATGAGCCTATTCTAATATAAAGAAATTACGTGTATGTTGTGTCAATATTGGGCAGGTTTGAAAGTATGAATCATTTAATTATACTGACGTAGTCAGTGTTCTGTGTACAGGTGCAGCAGCGGTTGACCCAGTGAGAAATCAGATTAAATTAATTTCGACCGCCGTACGCTCATGCAAATCATTTCATCTGTGGGTAATTACTCGCACTAATGAGCTGAAATTAACGCAGATCGCTAACACAGTGATCTCACAATTATGATGAACAGCATGCGAATATGGTTGGTGAGTTGCAAAAACATATTTTAATGGCTGTAATAGGCATACGCAATGTAAATAAATAAATGTTAACGACCGTTAGTAGTATATATATATAGGCATTAGAATAATATCATGTCTGCTTTTGCATTTTTACAACCTTACTCGTGCTCGAACTACTTGTGCAGCCGAACTGCAACGAAAAACGTACTCTCCTTTGAGAATATCGACAATATCTATACATAAATGTAGACCTACCGCACTTGATCTTCAGTAAAACCCTCTCTCTCTGTACATTATCTTCACTAATGCAGACGCTCAACCCTAAGCTGTTATCAGCTTTTCAAAGCTATTTCACATGTCTTTTATGCAAGAATTTATTATGCCGTGCATTCTAGATTTTGTTGCTTATCTTGTCAACTATAATGTAACTAAAAGTACAAATGCTACAATACACAACAGTTAAGTGGTTACCTTTACCTAACAATTGGTCATGCTAACAAATTATTATATAAAGTTGTTAAGAGGATCAACAATTTAAAATTACCTTGAAAAATGGTCCAATACTTTGTTGATATATTATTGTTTGTAGGTGTTTAGAATGTGGGATAGATTGTCTTTGTATTTTGAATGCGCCATTAAACAGAGTTCTGGTAATTCTAATCAAATTGACACTTGATGGATTTTTTGGAAATAACTTCCGTTGTATAATCTCAAACAAAAACAATAACTTCTCTTCAAATAATGTTAATTTATTCACGCTAATCCAATAGTGCGCTTAATTTTAGTTTTTTATCCAACTTGTTCCGGATTTTTCGAATTGGAAGATGTACTTGTCTTGTGATTGAAACGCACGTTGTTGCATTTGTTTTACTAAATTAAAGAATACCGTGTACACAAATCGTTAGATATTTAATTCCTAAAAATGTAACTTCCCGTAAAGTTTCCCCAGTTAGAGAAGACTTTTTCCACTGGGTTGCGAATACATTAAGTAAAATTTTCTCAATTGGTAATGTTTATATGTAAGTGTATTCCGTTGTATTGTTAGCTTTTATTAGCGGCTTTGCAGAGACTTTCAAGAAGATCCACAATCCTGCGTGCAGCACAAACGTGTCTCTTACAATCAAATCCACTGTACATAAAAATGTTCACTTTAACCAGCGGTGAGCTCTGGGTTAAGATAAACCATGCTGTAGTAGTAAACTCATAATACTAACTAGGTATATGATGAAAACAAGTGGATGGGCGATGTAACAGAATGGTAAAGCAAGTGCAGTGTATCCTCACTTTGTCCCACAAGACTTACCTTTGATTCGCAAGTGAAATTTACTTAAGGTAAAACCTTTCGAGCACGTAACACTTGTTTAAAGGCTGGCATATATGTATACCCAAAGGAGAAGACATATTCTTGCATATATACTGAAATGGAAACTTGAGGAGTAATTTCTGTGGGTTCACGTACCAATGACCAGTTTTATCCTTTCATATTCCTCCTCAATGCAACTATAAGTATCTATATTATATACTATAGATCTATATTATATATAGTATATGTATAACAAGTGTCCATTGAATGTTAACATGGGATTTAAGTACTCTCTCCATACAACAGGCATTACCTGTGTCAAAGAGGATCTTTTCTGTGCATCTAAATATAATAAAGCATGTCTTTATAGAATTCACACTATCTCCTTGCGTCCTTAGAGCTTATGGGGGATATGTTGATCAAGTCTGAGAACTTATGGGATCAATACATGAGCAAACACAACAGGTGATATGAATGCGTCTATTGTAATTTAAAATCCGGTGAATACTTACATGTGTGTGAGTTAACTATATATTCTACAATAATAATTAAAAGAATGGGAACAGAAGGGTACTCATTTGAAACCTCAATGGCATGATATAAAGTAAAAGATTTTTATCTCGACAATATTTGATGACCACGATTGTATAAAATGAAAGGGAATAATATCACCTCTACCTTCACTGTTTAATTAAGACTCTTACAGACGATGGGCTCGTGTAAAGCGCAGAGTAAAAACAAACATTGCAATCTTTTTCAGCTAATAATTACCTTTGCGGCTCCACTCAACTATACGTTATCTCCTGTAAATATCTGCTCATCGTCGTCAGCTTCCACTACAATACGACGTCCGCGTCAAGTCAAACTTATAAAGGCTATCCCGCTCAATATCTGCGCTGCTCTTTTAATAAATTCGATTTCATCTTTTATTAATTATAATCAAACGAACACATTCACAGAGTAGCAATACCATATATGTGCGTACGAGATTACACTAATACTAACCTATCATGATCACCATTCGTTAAGCTTACCTTACCCAGCCAACCACTGGACTCAAAGAATTAATTGAACATCTTTAAGATATTAATTCCGATATAATTCCAGATTCCCAAAAATGCCCAATGCTCAGGAGTCCCAACTGTGATCATAATTATTATTCAATTGGGAATCTAGTTAAGAGATAATACTGTAAAGGAAAGTTTTGTCGTATTGTTGCAACTATAATCCCGTGCTAAACATTGGAGTGACAATGAATCTGAACAGAAGGGCATATATGGCAATGCTCGTTTCTAATTCTAAAACAGATCGTTGTTTAATACATCAGTCGGACTGGCAATGGTTGACTAATAAATTCTTTTCTCTCTGCGCTGAAATAGCTGCCCAGCGTAGGGACATGGGATAAGAATACATAATACGACCAGCGTCTGAGTCCCATGTGCGTTCTGCTTCAATCTCTTTGTTCTGCACATCAGAAGCATGCCTCTATACGACTGTAAACATAATTAAAAATTCTAAAGAAACTTGAATCGGACGCACTGCAATGTATGATTAGTGATGATTCATCCACATTTGTTGAAAACATTTCACATGTCATATATTTTTGATGCCCCTTAGCTTTGTCATGTAAAAAGACATCCCGAAGATTTGAATTATATATATAGATAGGTATTGTGGCGGTGTTTTGGTTGACAGAACAATGGAAGATAGTTGTGTATCAAGTCTCAGCTTATTAGAAAATGATTTGTATCAGATTATTCAAAATGCTTTACTGTGTTCCATTATTTATTTATATTTAATAAATACATAACCTAAAACAAACGTAATTTATAAAAAGTTTTTCACTGCAAGGCAATAACATGTATACATACATTAGAGCGAGTTATTGGGTCATTATATAATTAGAAATGCTATAAAGTCGCAGTACTTAGGTATTCATTATTTAATGTTTACGCACGGGTTCAATTTAATCAACGCCAACAAGTCAACGAATAGCCATGCTCGAGTCACGAGGCATGAAGAACTTTATTATGTCTCTTCTCCATCCGATATCTAGACAACTTGGGTCTTCCACTCAAAAACTGTAACATAATTATTCTCGTTTGAGTTACCAGCAATAAAATATGATTATCATCTTAATTATCCCACTTTATTAGGGTGCAGATTTAATTTTAGAATCAAAAGAGCTGTGCTAGCAAAATGAAAACAGTTGGAGTGTTTTAATATGAAAATATTAATTTTAACTTGGTGTGCTCACTGAAAAATTTGGTATTCAGACCATAACTGTCATTGCCATTATTACTGCTGTAGTTCATATATCCATTACGTATTCTGTGTAAATAATGCTTGAGTTTGGGAAAGTTACAAAAGTGTAGGAGGGATGCTGGTCCTGTATGTATTTTAATCTACTCGCCAATACATTGTCCTAATTAATGATCTTCAGCTTTTTAACTTAAATTATTTGCTTTGCGTTGATCAAAACTTAGCATGTGTTAAGGCTTGTATGTGTAGTACGTGTACATGAAATAAACCTTGGTGTGGGTATATACGTTGTTGCTTTCGATATAGTCTGCGTTTAAAATCCTACGTGAAGCCCGTAAGAGCAGAGCCAAATGTCAAATCCTTTAAAGTAAAGTTAGCTTTCCCATTAAGTTAATAAAAATTATTAGGGTTCAGAGGTTAACAGGGAGAGCCTTCGTGGGGATTTTAAAACTGATGTGAAGTGACGGAGTACGAGTTATCAATACTAAAGTATTCCATGCAGTCCTTTAAGCTCGAGAGTCGGTGAGAGTATTGCAGTCGTCCGGAGGATAATAATCGATAAAGGCGTGTCAGATCTGCGTGTTCAAAAGAAGAGCTGGGGCTGTGGAAACGGGTTTTCGAGGGACCGACTCCAGTTCCCATAAGTGTGTGCACATTGCATACGGTTTGATGCGGGGTAGAAAAGAGAGAGAGAGAGAGAGATAGCATGGAACAAGTGTGTGCTGGAAAAGTGAGTCGACGTGCGCCTGGTGAAAAGCGAATGGAAGGAAGTTTAGATCCAAGTAGAGGGAATAGTGGTAGTGGAAAGAAACAACTCTCAAGTTCAGGCAATGTTGCAGGGGAAATCAGCAGATACTGAGAGAAAATATGGAGACCCCGATTTGGCTTTTCCTCTGTTGTCATTCTCGTCTTCTTATTTGACTTTATTCAAACTCCTCGTGTGATTAATTTTACTTCCCTGTGCTACAAGATATGTCACTCCTAATCCAACATCACTTTTACCATAGTTCAATAGGATTTCGCGAGTAAATTCTCTCCAAAAAAAATTATTATTCTATTATTCATACGTGTGTGAGTGTCGTGAACTACTATGGTCTATACATTAGGAGCCAAGTGTTTCTTCTAAAAGTTGTATGTGTGCACTCGCTCACTCAAAATCCACTACCGAAACCTCCAAAACCCATGGATCCCAGTGAACGGCAATAGTTTTAGTGACGCAGTTTTCCTTTTGAAAGGACTACACAAGTGAGTTAATTCTTCTAGTCGGCTAATAATAATTAAGAAACAATAATGTTGAGATTCTAGTATACAAGCGTGCTTACTTACGATGCGTGGGATGTAAACAGACAACGAACCGGACCAGTGCCGGGTGTGCTAAACTATATTTTTGAAGCTATAGAATAGAGTTCGTCGTTACAACAATTAACATAAGTACTACCTTCTAGGTACTAAAATACTTAATTATAGATATCTAAATATCTGCCTATATAGTCAACACGAAGAATCTTTTAGATAACGGACGGAAGAAAAACGTAAGTATCGTATTCACATTCAATATTTGTTTAGAATAGAACAATCCCACTTTGTTGACTGAAGTTTCACTTAATTGAGTATAAGGGTAATTTTTAGTGTTTCACTAGAGGACATCAAACTTTCACGAATGTACTTTGACGTCCATAGACTCCGAACGATGACATATGTACCATGTGATTGTTCTCAGCATGGATGTAAATCACGCTAAAAAAAGTCGCGAGCTTCAGTAGCCCTACCATCAGCGCGTAAGCCGAGAACTTGGTATTATCGGTAACTCGGGTTGATTGAAACGTTCATGTAATTACCACTGCAAGTTATATTCAGTTACTGGTTTCATCTATTTCAAATACTAGTTTAATTTTAGTTCATATTGTCAGCATCATGCGGTGGATGTGTACAGTTACAACTTGCTTCTGATGCGTTTTCTATTTAACGCGCTCGTTACTTCGCTTCTATTATAACGTGCGGTTAAATACTCACAGTATTTAATGTGCGCTTACCTTCCAGACAGTTTGTATGTCGCGGAGGTGGGCAGTGATAGCGAGTTTGCCAAGTGAGAGTCTCGCTCTGTGTAATTGGATAGCTATCCCATAATGATATCTAGCTATCTTTGTTGATTTAGCTATATACAATGACCGGGACAGGTTCCAAAACTGCGATGAGCAGCATTTAATTAAATCAATGAAGAGTAGAAAATAATTTGCAACAAGTCATTTAAGTAGATTTGCTTGAGTATATTAATGCATTTTGGCTATAAAACTACTTAGGTATATCGACATAATTAATTATGGTTTCGATATAAATAGAATAAGTCACAGGCACTATTTACTAAAAGTAAATATATAGTTAATACATACCTAATATCGGTTAAACCTGAGAAACGTATGTAGGTACATACCATCTGCATGATAAACGTTTAATTTATACCTTAAAATCAAATAATTAATTGTTGATTGTGCGCTGATGAAGGATACAAGTTGTATTAGAATAAGCTCCGCGAAATAAAATAATAATTTTGTATTCCACGTAACCGTTAAAATGAATACATTACCAAACAATTAATTTCAACAAAATTTACACATTCGAAGGTGGAAAGCTGTCAAAATTCAATTTCAAACGAAACAGGTATATGCACATGAACATTCGAAAAATTACGATGTGGATAGATAAATTTGTCGTACTCGCACTTTCAAGTTTAACTAAGGATGAAGTCACGATTCGAGATCGGTTCGATTAAGACGATGTCCTAATCACCGTTGATTTACTTATCCATATTTCTCATATTTTTAAAATTTTATAAATGCTTCATTGAGTTAGTTGGGCTTTATCTTCAGTGAAACCTTATGGATCACGTTGTTTGTGTATTATCTGGTATATTTTAAAATTTCACTCGGCTAACAGTAATTTGACATGACAATATTTCTTTTAATACTATGTACATATAGAAAACATGTAAAACTTTACTCAAACAAGCACTTTGATACGTTTGTAGGTCGTTCCGATTATTGTAATAGTTCTGTTTACTGGAACTACACAATTGTTAAATAAACCAATTGTGAATTTAAATCGATACGTAATTCAAAGTAGACAGCCATATGCATGTATTTTGGAGGTTTTATTTTCTGCCTTTTTTATAAGACATGGCAACTAGTTTCAAGCATTTGCAAAAACTAACATTTGCAAATTAAGTTAAATAGTCATTTGTATCTTTCCCACTGGAAAGGTTAGTTATGTATATCTCAGGTAATAAAATGTGTTAAAATTGCAAATTTGGACAAATGACAAAGAAACTATAATTTCATAAATATTTAAGAAAGCACTGTTTTACATTTTTAACATATATAAATCAGATTTATTGAGATGGGAGGATTTGCCTAAAATTATTTCTAAAGTGTAATTGTACGCAATGATGTATTAAAGTTATTTAGTACTAAATATTAGAATAATCGATATTAATTTAGCAACAGCGTTGTCGGAAATCTCCTCTAGCAATAGTACGTGATGAAAAAGTTCTAACAGTCAATCCCAAAGAGAACAACTTTCCTTTGCAATCATAGCTAATTTTCACCCCATTAGAAAAACATTACACAAGTTGCTGAGGTAGCTTTCCAACAACTTAATGACACTTTAAAGGTTTTCCACTTGAGCCACCTATGAATTAAGTTCTGGCACTTACTCCATAATTGCATAGCAATTTTAATTACTTTCTATTTTTCCGAGCCACGTATGTAGATGTTAGCAACAGTTGTACTTTGTTGCACCCGAGCCAATAAAATTTGCATTGGTGTTATGACATGCACACAGTGATGTTCACATTACCTCACATGTCGTTGGATTAACAAGCAGTACTTACATACAATAATTAAACAACTTGTAGCATCGGAACCAAAAACTTGTGGTTTAGAAAACGCGTGGGTGTCTATACGCGTGTTTCATGATCCGGTAATAAAAGCATGGTAAATTTGGAATACACAGCACTTCTGTCGCAATGTATGTGGTTTGGGGTCGAACCTGGTCCATGATTGTGTTTCAAAATCCAATTTTATTTCTGGGTAAACCGATTTTTTTTTGCCTTCTTTCACAAGGCTGTCGCAGAATACTGCAAAATAAACGAGTTTGAATTTTTACTACATTCGGTAAAATCCATCAAACAAATTTATAAAATCAACAGAGCTACGCCATATACATACTCATCTTTATTGGAATGGGGTACGAATATTTACAAACAATATAGCAAGTGTAAAGTTAAAGACATTGTACACACTGAAAAACCGAGAATGCCTCGTGATTTTCCTATCATACTTTATACCTATCAGTTTATACACTAAAAATATTCTAATAACAGTTCATGCACAACGCACAACATACTCTTTGAGATTGGGTCTTGGAGATGAAACAAACTTTATCGTAATTTCGAAATAGTACTACATATAGGCTACTACATTTTCCACCTATTTCTTTCTTGAAATTGCTTTTGTTCGTAGCATAAAAGAGCGAGAATTTTCAAAATTAATTTTGAACACAATAGAATACAAGAAAACTATTATAAATGCACTACGAGTTTCAAGCGTAAAATAAGAGCATAATTACGGAACGTTATGAAAAAGTTTTCAAATAGTTGGTGGTTTACAAGCGCAATTATGCAAAAAAGGGAAAGTAAATTGATTGTCTTTTTCAGGTTGGACCTGTGTTGGTTGGATCCGATGGAGTGTTCTTCTGAGGCCAGGTGGGCCGTGAAAACTTTTACCAGAGCGATTAATCTATGACAACTTTTCGGTAGCGTGATTTTGACAGTAGTCTCGACATACACACAAGCTTGCCACTCTCCTCAGTTTACTCTGCAACATACCTGGATTCTTGATTTGGCGTTATTAAAACAATGGCGTCATGACACTACTTAAATATCATAATAAGAGTTTTCCAACAATGGGGACACCCTAATCTCATCTTCATTTGTTCTGCTTGAAGCCTCCTCCGCTAAAAGCACGAGGGGATGCAGAAAGAAACTCACGCGGATCATCTGCAGTACGTCGGCCCTTACCGACTCGAGAAAACCTTAGGGAAGGGCCAAACAGGTAATGTATTTCTATCTTAAATTTAGTATTATACATAACCTATACGTATGTACTAAAAATTAAAATGCAATACTTGCAATGCACTTTAAAATGTGAATTGCACGTAACCTTCTAGCCAGGTCATAAATCCTCCGCTGAAACGTTTTTTTTGTACTTACGAGCCATTGAACTTCTAAATTTCCCAAATTTTCTACTGCAATGCTCTTTTCAAGAATTTATAACATTTGGAAAGAAGAGTTACAGGAGACCGTAGTTACTACTACTAATGCCGGCCATTAAAATATATCTATGCTACGTTTTAGAATTTCGAAGTGGTTGCATCGCTTACTATGATTATAGTAATGCAATTGGATAATGTTCCACAAGTCTTCTAGTATATAGCTGTGTGTGCAATTTATTTTCTCTGTTTCCTCTCCAGGACTTGTTAAGTTGGGCGTTCATTGCGTGACGGGAAAGAAGGTTGCCATTAAGATCATCAACCGGGAAAAATTAAGCGAGTCCGTACTTATGAAGGTATTGCTTTTAGTCTGTTTATCGTAGTTAGTATGTAATTGACTACCTTTTAACTGACGACAAGGTTGCTATTGCAGAAGTGAAATTTACTTTTTACATTCTGTATTTTGTAGCTTCGTCACTGGCGAATAGTTTGTGGTACAATCAATTTAATTTGGTACTTTTGACCATACTACATATGCAGTCTCTAAAGTACCTTGTTATACTTCAAACACATTAATTATTGAAGTTTAAAGTGTAACCAGTTAAAGTATAGTCTACTTAAGAATCTTGAAAAACTTGTGTGTATCTGTATTGATTACAGGTGGAGAGGGAGATTGCAATTATGAAGCTCATTGAACATCCTCATGTCCTTGGCCTGTACGACGTCTACGAGAACAAAAAATATTTGTAAGTTTCTGTCAATTTATTGTGTGTAGTAGGTAGTAGTAGGACGTATGTATATGTATAAGTTATTTTAGCTGTAGTTTCTATGTTTATCACAATGTTCAAAAACGATGAGCATCTTTGTTGCTTCAGTGTTTAAAATATTGAGCTGAAAAAACCTTGATTATAATAATGATAATATGCCGGATAATGTAATAATACAAAGCCAATAATAGCTAATTATATAACTAGATACGATTTTTAAATAGTATTCAGTTCAGGAAGTACTTCCAAAAAATAGCGATAACATCGGAAGAATAAGTGATTTTGGCTAGTTACAAGATTGTAAGAGCCCAGTATCGTGTAAAAGCCTATACGGGAGCAGAATATTGCATTTTTGGAAGTTAATAATACAACATCTTGTTCAATAAAGCTCTCAGGCCGAAAATATTTACATTATCATCTATTGAGGATATAGACTTGCCATTCGATGCTATTGAAATCCTTTCACGGAGCAACAAATCACGGTAATCGTGAGTTATGATCACTCGCGAATATAAAGCTGCCCGTACGATATAATAAAGTGTGTCCAAACATCCTGAAAAGGTCCCAAGAATGGAACTGCTGGTGGATTTTCGAATACAATTTCTGCTTTAGCATGATCCACAATCCCTTAGATAAACTCTGAAATAGGTCGAAAAGGATCTTCCTCCAATATAATTTGGCATAGAATGTTCTCTAGCAAGATTCATCTTCATTCTATTTCGTGTCGTTCCAAGAAATCCACATCTTAAGTGCATGCCGATGAATAACGAATGCAATTGTGTCAATATAGTAAATGGAATATTTTGCGATGCGCGCTTATACAGATTTTGAAACGTTGTCCCATCCCCGATGGTTTTCAAACTCGTAATCTACCAACTATGTGGTACAGCTGTAAAGTCTAGTGTTTTGATTTACATGAAACTATTGGTTTTTTGCAGGTACTTAATCCTCGAGCATGTCTCTGGCGGTGAATTGTTCGACTATCTGGTGAAAAAGGGTCGACTAACACCCAAAGAAGCTCGGCGTTTCTTCCGACAAATCATCTCTGCCCTTGATTTCTGCCATAGCCATTCCATATGGTAGGTTTTACTATCATAATATATATACAAGTGCTCATTGTTACATCTTTTTACCACATAATTTTAACAGGCTTCTAGTTATGACTCTCTACCTATATATATGTTTAACTTCTGTTACGGCATTCGTAAATAGACAAAACGAGATAAAAAGGATACGGTGAGCATACTTCCAACATGCATAGATACATGAACATGAAACGTAAACTGGATTTACCCTCCACGGAGATTACTGCCTGGATACTCTGGGCATGAATAAATCATTTAGTACAAGAGTTGTGAGTTAGCACACAACAGAAGCAGTGTGCTAGTTGCTGTTTCAAGTAGTCAGTACTACTGGAAACAAAAACTACGAGTCATGACAACTTATGATACACATATCTTATTCCCGGAAGATATTCTTTTGCCATGTTAGACATCCGTTGCAAAGGGTACTATGTAACTAAGTTTATTTGTAAGGTCCCAGGCCTGATGTCGCTATGGCTGTTTTCACATCACTCCACATCGATAGGGTAGATGCTCCACAGTTGCGAAAGACAATTCCTAAGAGAAACTTTCCTTAAACAGATTTATCAGAGGCGAAGAAAGAATGGCATTATTTTCAATCTGGTATTGTGTATATGTAGATGTAGCCTAGGGATTTAATAATTATTATCACAATATATTACAACAAAAGATACACAGAAACAATCCTGTATCCAGAATTCAGACGCAATATCAGCGTCTGATTAATAGAGATACTTAGATATGCCGCGACTTAAAGTTGGCGAAGTTTATTCCTTGGCATTCAACCCATTTCCCTACACAAAGAGACTTATAAGCCGATCCATATATATAAACTGTCTCTGGAACCCTTGACGTGGTTCGTGTATCATAGTGTAGTATAAGAATTAATTCGTTAAATTTAATGGTAAGCGAATTCAAAGTAAATGTTGCTGCTAAAACAAAATCGGAAGTCACCATGTGCAGAGAATCGGAATCTGCGAATGCAATCGTGCTCTCGAGACTACTGGAGTATTCGTATATACAGCCAATATAAATTAGATATATGTATAAATATCCCTGTATTTTTTATTTATAGTCTATGGAGACATTAACATACAACATTGCAAATATTGTATAACACAATCAAATCTTTGACTTTGGCAGCCACTTGCGATTCTTCTGACAGTTTACATGGCTAACAGCACTAACATTCGTGCTGTGCAGTGTAGAATTTATGAATGAATTTACTAACGAGTGCGAGGGGAGATGTATATGTGTTACGAACTGAACGAGGGTAGAGCATTACGGTTCCACACTCAGATCCTGATCTCTGATAACTCATTGAATGAGCATTGCGCCAATCGTGGGCATTGGTAATATGCTATTAGACGTGCACATGTACATATGTATATGTACATCGGCAGTAATTCACATGCCACTGAATAGGATTCCCCACGCATGTATTTATGTAACTTCAGATCCGACTTCATTGTAATGAAATACATTTTCTGTCTGTAGGCAATATGTGTACATGATTGTGTGTATAGTAGTTTATGCAGTGGTACAGAATGCCTAAAGGAGATTATATGTTCAGCATTAATGCATAATACATTACATATAGTAGAAACATGACTAAAATTTTATGAAGAAAATAATTTCTTGAGATTCTTGTAGTGCAATTGTCCAGAGAATATAAAACGTACCTTCAAATATATCATGTGGACAATATAGAAGTGTATTAATTAGAAGCTAATGACATAATAATATATATTTTTATTTGTGACTCGTAGCCATCGTGATCTGAAACCTGAGAACTTACTACTTGACGAGAAGAATAATATTAAAGTTGCGGACTTTGGTATGGCCTCACTTCAGCCAGAGGGAAGTATGCTGGAAACTAGCTGTGGGTCTCCCCACTACGCTTGTCCTGAAGTCATACGGGTAAGACAAATATATAAGTATACATATATAAACCTGCCTATATGCTCAGAGTACCTCTAGCAGCAAAAATTGTTCTCCTGTGTGCTTCTCCGTTTTTCTACTGCTCTTATAAGTATCCGTAGTACATATATATTTGGTTTGGCAAAGTTTGTAAAGGTCTGAACGACCTGTATATAACTAACTGCTTGGTTTAGCTGTAGCCTGTCAGAATATTCCCCAATGGCTTTGATGTTGTTGTATCAATGATATGAAAACATTAGATTCCGTAAAAGTCACATTTTTTCCTTGAGAAAACTAGTTAATTTTTCTCATTCGCTCCATTTTTTGATACATTTTTTTCGACTTTACAGCACAGCATGTTGAGGCCTTGTAAAAGTAGACAAAATAGTCAAAGTTCTATTCAGCCCTTTATACTTTTATAGATCTCATAAAATAATAGGGAATGTAGTGAGAACCAAGCCAACCAAAGTCTATGTGAATTCAACTTAGGTGTCCCTAGTTGATTGCAAGTTTTACTCTGGAGTACTACCAAAAACTTTCTTTGCTTCAGTCTCTCTTCCTTACATCTTATACAGCTCCCCACTCTCCTTCCCCCATCTTTCTGCCGTCTCTCCCTCTACTTATTCATTCTTTAAGTTCGTTAAAGAATCTCTGTGTTCAAGAGATGAGACTCTCACGGCTAGATTTCCTTCCACTGTTGATATGGTTATAAGTGGATACTTGCATGATATTTTCTGGAGAGAAAGCCAGCGCTATTATGGTTGATCCTAAAGGAAGAATTGCATGATGGTTGCACTAAAGACAGACTTGCATGGTAGTTTTTCTTTGAAGGAAGCTCTTTCTAGTTTGTTAGAAGGCAGACTTGCATAATAGTAGCCTCCAGCCTCCTTCTTTCACCACCATTTCTAATACTCTGGTCTGGTCCGTAGTATTGATAATGGCCAGTCAACCTTTAAGTTGATGTAATATCCCCTGGACTCACACAGTGTGTGTACACATCAATAACTGACGTGTGCAAGTGAGTGTGTAATTATTTAACAGAAGCGATTGCTCAGTCGGTCATGAGTTACAATCTTTAAGACGTAACTTTTCTGTTGGGTACTTGATACTCGCCAACCACCTCTCTTCCTGCAGCACCCGGTATGCCCCAGCTAGCCCTAAGGTGTAATTACAATGGTTTCCTTTCTGTTTGTGGCTTCATCCTATGCATTAAGAGCCGTAATAAAGTTGATTGGCAAATGTTCAAGTATCTCAAGAGACTGGTGAGCTGAGCGTGGGAGCCATTCCAGGATTTTTAACGATTCAATACATTCATCGATTGGTCCATCTATGCAAGCCTTGCACTACTGACTTCAACGCTATTATGGCCAAAAGGAAAAGAGCGAGTATTCCAGTATTTTTGGGTTTCCAACTATTTTCAGCCTTGCACCTCCTGATGTTTGAATTCTTTTGAAAAGTAAAATTCATGTTTGGGGATAAATCCTTTAAGCAGTTATAGTTGGCATACATTTATATGTATGCATCCACAGAAACATTTTTAAGTAGGAAAGTTCCCTGTGTACGTTTAGTGAAATACGGGCCATGTCAATGCATGCATTCATAGGAAGCCATAAACTCGGTTTTTGCATCACGCCAGCATGAATGAATGCACATACGGGTTTTAGAACATATGCCCCGAATTTTTACCTCGACATATCTTGACGAGGAACGAGCTTTCCTTTCACAATGAGCATAAAATCGAAGTAACAGCCTTGGAAGACTTGAATATATGGATTCAAAAGGGAAACTAGTAACAACAGAATTAAGTGCATTATAAAGTAGATACTGCGTCTGCACATATGTATGTAATGCCTTTTCACCAAGAAGTTTGGTGTGTGGAAGGGGTGCAACCATTGGAAAGTTTAGGATTGGAACGATGTGAAAATTTTCGTTCAGCCATTTTTTTACCGATGACGACCACGTCTTTGCAACTACATATTGGAAAAGAAGATGGGGAAAAGTTTAAGATGCGTGAGCTATTTCCGAAATAACTTAGCATTCCCGATCTGCTCCTTGTAGTATCCAATTGCAGTTGATAACAACAGTAGCTAGAATAAAAGTGATGATTTCTTTCTTTCAAAACATGCCCGACCAAAACTGTTATTGTAGGTTATCAAGGGCGTACTGCATTGCGAGGGGTACAAACGGGTAGAATAGATACGTGACCCTGAGGAAAAAATTAAAACAATCAATTCCGCTTGAAGAAACTTGCTGCTTGCACTATTCAACTATAACAAGATTATTCTTAAGTGTAGGAGGTAGACTGAAGTTGTTCAGCTATTTACTCTTTTCTCAAATAGCAAGTTCATCCTCTGTACTATTTATATTCACAAGAAAATCCGTACTTTGTATCTGTATATTCTCCAGCAAGTCTACGTTATTTAAATTCTGCTGCAAATAGAAGAATATCCACACTATCTTCACAGAATGAATCTCTAGTCATCCTCTAGCCTCTCAAATCGTTTCTCAGTTACGCCCTGGTTTTGTCCCAAATATAAATCATGCCGTAAAACATAGGACTTGATAGAAGGAGACTGGCAGTGCGGAAGGAATAAAACAGAAAAGTTCAATAATGTGATACAAGACGTAAACGAAATTGGAAGGGAGAAAGAGAGTGAAAGAGAATGAAAAGCTGGTTAGATGCTGTAAGACAAAGAAAACCGAACTGTAACAAAATTCGCTTGTCTACCTCCTTCACTATACTATAGTACAACACTATGCATGGCTGATTATACGGGTGAATCTCAACTTGGCATGGTGTGCATCGTCGGAACAGACGACATAACTGGGACGATTAAGTTCTACTATAAAAGCCATTAAAGGCTTTCTGCCTCCTCAAATCAGCGCATACAGTTTGGGTATCAACATGCTTGGTAATGTCCTCTCCAAGTTCTAAACTTGGATATCCTAGAGTGGGAAAAGAAGAGGAAGTCAAAGGAGATGGAAGTTTAGGCTTTGGTGGAGAACGGAAATAATACCTACAATAATTATAGTGTTTTGGTTAGAACTCATTATAGTTCTAGCATTCATTAAGCCCAAATGAATCCGCAATTTTCTTCAATTTGTAATGTTCATGTTGCAATTTTTTCTGCTCGGCTTATTTTCTATTTTCCACGATAAGGTAAATCAGATAATCACTTAATCCCTCCAAATGACTTCCAATGGCTTGTCGTACTTAAGCTGTATTTTTATTCCCACACAAATAAATTAGTGAATTTGGTTTTCGAAGCATTTGACTGAAAACCATATTATATTAAAATGATATTCCTTCCTATACGTTCTTTCAAGTAATTTCGTTGAATCATGTATGCACCATCGCTTTTAAAGGGACATTACTAGTTCCATTCCATCCCCATCTCTCTTTGTTGAATTAGTTATGCTGAATTAGGATTTTAATACCCTCGTTGCTCAATAGATTTCCTGAGTTTTGATCATTAGAGAAACCAGTAGAAATTTACTTACGTACGTGTACGACGTTTACTATAATATCGGAACCTATACAAGAAAGTATTTACTAATAACTTCTTTTGTCATTTACGAGGGTAGTCGCATCTATTCACTAATAATAATTGCTTCTATGTCCGTAGCATGGGGTCATTGGAGGAGTTAAGTTAGTGGAATAAAAATGGCAAAATCAATTTTAGGTAAATTCCAGTAACCGGAATGTTCGTTGAGAACATGGAAGTATTGGAAATTGGGGTACATCAGAGGGATGAAGGAAATTCCTACAAGTAATATCATAAGATCCCCACGGCCGTTAGTTTAGTGACGACGCTGGAAAATTCACCTTTATTACTACAGTGTGCAGACTGCTCTCTGCATAGAAATGATTTTTTAATATATTTATATATTACATGAATGTGCTTTAATAGCCTCATTTTGTCACTCGCTTCCAGGAATATATCACGAGCTTTGTTATTATGCCTGAAAGGAGTCAGGGCTATTCATGAAAAGCCTACTATTAAATTAGGATTGGGTGTGCGGTCCCTTAAGCCTCAGTGTATATGGGTCCAGCTACTCGTCGGCAGGCAGCATATAGTGTGCTGGTCCAGTCATTGGTACTGTGAAGCATACTACAGCAGACCACCCATTTCTATTATATACTATCCTGGTCCAGTTTACTTGCAAAGGGATAGAGTTTCTTTTGGTGCTAACGTACTTTTTCATGCTGAGCATACAATATTACAGAAACACACCCTGGGAATGTTTTGATGTTCCCAGAGCCGTATAATACTGAACATATAGTGGAGCACACTGGAAAAACTATAAATGTTGTTATATTCAGGAATTTTTATCTACTGTTGAGACACAAGGAGGGAACATAGAAAAGTAGCGTAATACAGTTAATGCTAGAGGGTAAGAAGACAAGCTTACACATTTACTCACTGCTGTACTACTGGAGTCAGGATAACTGAAGGCTTGTAGCCAAGGAAAGTCCAAAAGGAAAATAGTTTTCTAGGCTTCCTCCGCTATTCCTCTCGTACATCATATAATACGTGCAATTACGTGATGAAAACAGGTCCGTATCTTCCTTGAGACTCCATTTTTCCTCGAACAAAAGTATTATATAGATACATACTCGCACTCAGTATAATATATTTTTTAGCAGGATAAAATAAGAACCCATCAAGTTTTTTTTTCGTACTTATGGTATATTTATAAGAAGGAAGCCCTGAGCAAAGCTTTTGATTTTCACCAGGAAAAAATAACGACTCGAAGGAATGGCGACGGCTGTACATGAATAGAATTTGCGTGATACTCGTCTTAAGTAAAACCACGCGTAGTGAAATAACCCCAAAGAAAATGTAATAAAGCATTAGCTCTTCTCCTGTTCCCATTTTCTTCTTCTTTCCGACATGACGATTTGGCTTCGGGCTTAGCCTGCTTAAACAAGTGAAAGATTTTAGAAACGGCAAGCTATCTCCTACCTTTAACAGGATGTCTTTCCTTTTGTTATTCCACCTTCCATGTCTATTCCCAGGCTGCTTTCCCGTACATGAAATGCTCTGTATGTATAGTAGTGGGGCATTCCGCCGTCTTTCCTTGTCCCCAGTAGATTTAGGGAACCCGTGTTGATCTTCGTGAACTTACTCAACATTATACATACATTAAACAAGTAGTCGCTAACTAATATGTTCAAACATATTGCAGTTGAACCGTTGTGATTCTAAATATGTAACCGCTAATAGTAGCATCTACATTTTAAAAAGGGTTCATCTTGCAGTCCGGAATAAGGAATGAATGTTGCATGCATTTAGGGCTTTAAGTTGCTAAGACGTCAATACAGTTTTTGATATGTTAGCCTGCACGTCATATATGTAACTTAGTTTGTTTCATATGTAAGTCAGTACGTCATATATGTAATACTGTTTCATATCAAAGTCGGATGTCATATGTAAGTTTGTTTGTTTCACATGGTAAATTACAGTTTTGTATGCAAGGTAGTTAGTCCATATATGTTTGTCAGTCATCATTTTGGGAAGGCAAAGTAAAGGAAGGTTAAAAAATAGTAGAGACACGGATGAGCAATAATTGATTATTGTCATGTTTATCTTGTGTTACTACTCGAGCATGTTGTGAGGGGAAAGCAAATCAACCAGTTGTATGTTTTCTCGTACCTGCATGTCTAGTCACTTTAAAAAAATTACTCTGCAGAGTAAAGAATGATATCCTGAGGGATACGACGAGCATGTGCGTTGGCGTTGTGTACCCTCTCGTAATTAATTACTTCTCTACTCCGGTTTTGTATCATTTCCCTGTCTGCCATTCGCCTATTCATACATTCCAGCGGCCTCAGATGTCTCGAATTCATCACATGGAGAGGGCAAGGAAGGGTGATTCATGGAACATCACTATTTCTGGCCTTTTTGTATTATGATTTAAATCTTTGTAAAATCTTGTTATAGTATGAAACTTATGAAAACATGTATGGATGCCTAGTAAAATCATGCATACAATTAAAGTTGGTAATAGCGTGTGTGTATAGAAAACTAGTGAAATCTTGTAAAGCTATGTAGCAAAATGTTTAAGGAAACAGAACAAAATCTGGTGGGGAAACGAAGGAAAATCTTGTAAGTAAAAGTTATAAAATCATACAAGAAAACTTGGTGAAACTCACGTAAGAAAACTTGGTAAAATCAAGTGATCAAGCTTTTGTATAGTAATGGAACATTAAGGTTGGGAAAACTTGGTGATTTTCTGATTTGAAAGCCGGGTGATAATAAGTTGAGAGAAAAGATATCTTGATGTATCTATATACCATGAAATGAACTTTTGGTCTGAACACGCTGCAAGCTTTGATATGAGGTTGGCTTATTGCAAAAACCCTTGTTTCTGTATACGCTTTATTTAATGAAATATATACACTCCGCCTTACCAATGCAATGTCCGTCTATTCTGCCAAGTGCTTTAAATATTTTATTCATTAATGGAAACGTTAATGTAGTGACAAGATTGCGCATATTTAGCCCTTTTACTTCCCCTACCGTCCCTGATATATTATGTTATAACAACACCGGGCAAGTTTTCGCTTCATCTTTTTCTCAATTTTATTCGTATCATCTGTCTTGCAATGGCTACAGAGCTGCTATGTATGTTGGAGTTTTTATTCTGTGGTGCTTTGTGATTCTTAAGTTCAAACTACTATACTTGTACTATAAACCTAATTTTTGATGTTGCAGTACGATTGTAATATATATATTGCATATATATTATATATATATAGAAAACAGTATACTGTTTGCTATCTATATAACATATGCTGAATTAATGAAAGTTGAGAAGTTTTAAATTTTAAATGATGTTTTTTCTGCAAATATGTATCTTCATACGAAAAAAGTAACGAAGTTCCTTTCAGTATCAGAGGAAAAAATTGGTTCTTGGAATGGAGGAAATGAAATGTAAAGTGGTTCTGAGAATGAAAAACCCAATTAAGACTTTAAAAAGCAATGCCAGTGAAATGATCTAAATTTTATCTCCACGTTGGCCAGTCGAAAGGAGTTATTTCTGATTGAATACCAAGTTGCACAATGAACTTGTATCTTCCAAACGACGCTCAATGAAGTTCTGATTTTGCTCTTTTCATTTTCTCGACCATGGTGCTTTTGTTGCGAGCATGACCTTCCGGTGAAAAAATTGGTTTTTCAGCAACCGTATATCTGTAGAGTAGAATATAGATTCAGTAATTGACGTGTAGTCTTACATATGTATTTACTGATGTGTCCAATATTTTTTTTTATATTTTCAGGGAGAAAAATACGATGGAAAAAAAGCTGACGTTTGGTCTTGTGGTGTGATTTTATATGCTTTACTCGTGGGTGCGTTACCCTTTGATGATGACAATCTTAGACAACTTCTGGAAAAGGTGAAACGCGGTGTTTTCCATATTCCTCATTTTGTGCCGCCCGACTGTCAAAATTTGCTCAGAGGGATGATTGAAGTTGGTCCTGAAAAGAGACTTACGGTGAGTTGCATTCTACAATACATTTTTTTCCCATCATACGTCTTTTTATTGACTTTTAACATGTAAAAGGACATTTATACACTTGACAACTACGACGCATTCAGCCGAAAACTGAACTCCATATCGCATGTATACTGTCTTAAGTAAGGGTTTCAATACTACCACCACTTGACATTAAGTACCAAAAAACACCGGATACACCGCCTGCGAATATAGGGGAACACCTACGCAAGTAAACAATAAAATAACACTAATGATTTATAGAAGGTTTCCACTTTAGTCGTTTTGAACTTACTGTTTCTCATTGTCATGTTCAAGAAAAAATATTAATCTTTCAATATAAAAAAGCTACTTGGATTTAAAATTAATCTTTGTTCAATTTTTTCACATGTCTAAGCTCCATTGTAGATTAAATTATTATTTCACGGCATGGCACAACATGTTTATTCCCGTGATAATCAATGCACTGTCACACCCATGAGGGCTCCTTTGACTCTTTATCTGGTTGTGCAAATATGAAAATGTATCCCATCCTTCTGTATCCAGTACTCGCAGTATTCAGGATTCAGAAGATGCTTAAGTTTTTTGCATCTCTATTGTTCTGTAGCCTGGAATTTTGAGCAGAAGTATAGATGGTTTCTTTGGCAAGTCATAGGGAAGCTCCTAAGTTATTTTTGCATGGTTGCATAGGCATATTTGCGCTTCCTGTACGTTGCAAAAATCCATCCATGCTTGAAAGACTTCAAAAATTTGAATTTTATATGTCTTGCTGCGAAGAACTTGCGTCAGAAGTTTGTGTACACCATTGTGTATGCAATGTACAGAATTAATTACTGTCCTGGAACTTTTGATTCGCCGTCCTTTTGTCACTTTTCATTCTCTACCCCACGTACGCCATTTCTCTTTGAGGCTTCCTAAGGAGATTCTATTATTTACAATAGGTTATTCCAGTAGTATGAATTATTTAAATTCCTTTGAACTTTAAAGATGAATGTATTGTATGTGCATGGCGGCACTCATATATGGCGGATGAGAATAGATATGAAATTAATATTTATGAAATGTTGTTGTTGTTGTTGTTGTTGGAAAAGTTGGTTATGAAACGTGTTTTTCTCTTCTCCTTTCATTTATTCGAACACGACAACAGTCATGTTTGTGTATTTTTTAAAAGTATGATTGCGCAGAAAAGGATGTCAAATAGATACATACATATGATTTTGCTTCGCTCCAAAAAATTGGTTGTTTAGAGGGTGTGTGAGTTAAACCGGTGAGTGTATTTACTTATTTTTGCTGTACGGGAATTATTATCGTTTTATTGAAACGGCATGTTAACAGAGCTGTCGGACTTTGGATAAGTAGTCAAGAACAGGAACAGCTCTGATGTATTTCCTCCGAATTCGGTTCACGTTGAAGTTGTCAATTATTTGGAATTGATGCTGGCAGTTCATTTCCGTCTGTTTACACACAGACATTGGTACATACAGAGTGATTTTAAACAATAGGAGATGAACTGTTATTGAAGGGATGAATATGAATGTTTATAGTGAGAATGAATGTAAATTTGAGCAATAAAATTTTTCTGATGCAGAATTCACAACTCCCTTCTTATGTGATCATGAGTACTCTGGATAGTAAAAAAAGTAGTGGCAACCCCAGTCGTATTTCCGAGTTTTCCACTCAAGCTATCACGGTACTCGTACAAATAAAAACTAGTCTGAAAAGATATGAAGACATGTTGCGAGAAAAGGTTATATTACTCAATATAAGAGAAGAATTGTAAATAATGTCATAGGCACAGGCGGGCATATGCCACTGTATTAATAATACTGAAAGTAATGGGAAGGGGCTTTCAAGATGCGTGAGTCGTCCCTGATCCTACAGAAAACTACACATCTATAGGAACTACCATGCTCATACACACGTGCTACATACGTATCTACCCTTGAGTAGTAGCAGAGCTATCAGGCATCATCTCTACTTATTGTGAGCGAGTGAAGGGAAAAATCAATTTTGCAATAACAGAATTCTTTTTCGTCATGTAGCTTCACATTACCAACTTATGTGTGTGTGTCTATCCATAAAGGAACTACTCCACAGCCTGTTAGTCTGAGCTACAAATACTACTAACTTCGTTTCCCCTCTTTCTCTTTTTGCTAAAAATATAAACTGCTTCCCGTAACATGCATGGATGAGTAGAAATAATGCTCCGCATATATTTTGCTAACTGCAGTTGTAAAAACGAGACTGTACTTGGGAATATCCGCATAAGAAGAAGAAGAAGAAGAGTGGGGAAGTTGGGTATGGGCAAGTAACTGAGTAGCAGAACACAGCAAATGAAATGGATTAAATTTAATGAAGGCAGCGGCGGCAACAAATTACTAAAACTCATACATGAGAGACTTGTCAAATACAGGAATTGCAGAATCATGCTCGTCCTTGTGTGTATGTGTGTGTCCGGCGTTAAAATATTTGTATACACTGGGTATTCTATTATTTTCAGTCAATGTTAATATTGAGATCATGTCTTGACTAAGTTTGACTTTTGTGAAAATTTGGTGGTGGTTGTGGTGTCGGAGCCAGGATGTTATACCCTTGTCTCCAGCAAGGAGAGAGTAGTTTTCAGTAGAGCAAGATTTTAAGTATTTTCAGTAGGGCAAGATTTCGTAAGTAGCTGACTCCTAATACTTACATATGACGTATTATTGCTCGGGATAGTTTTTGAAAAACTTGGCAGGGCTCCCAAGGCCGTCAAGCGTGGCGCAATTTTGTCCTCTTTTAAGTATCAGGGTATTTCCTGTTACTTATGTAAGATGAACTCTCTCAAGTTGTTGCCATTGCAGCTTTGGGATTTCTCAATCCACACTCCGTGCTTCCACTTTCGCTTCAAGTACTATGAACTTGTTCTTCTTCTTTTAGGCTTTGACGCTTTATTCCTATATGACTTTCTTTCGGCTCATGGTCTCTCTCCATTTACAAGACTCGTGACGATTTTACTGTCCTGGAAGTTTAAGCGCCTCTGAATACTTCTACTATGAGTACATTCTTGTGTATATGCTCATGTTGGGAAATTTTTAGGGTCTACAAGAGCAACTGGCAACATTAGAATACAGCTTGAATGAATTTTTCCTGCTTCCTTTTCTCCCACTAAAAAAGATGAAACATTTATTTAGAGCCTCATGAAAAATGTCCAAATGTCAATACAGGATGGATGATGCAGTAATGGCTCTCCTTGTAATCTATTATCTCTTTCGCTCTCAAATCCCTGAACTTGTTTTCTATGTCGTTTGCCTTTTATTAAAACCTTCTCTTCACCCCAATCCTCGTGATTGTTTATTCGTAAAATTTAATATCAGGAAAACTATTCCTTTCTGAGCTAATGGCCCTGGCCCTGTAACTCTAAATACGGATTTCTTAACGTGTCTAGTGTATGTATATGTATGATGCCCAGATTTTTTACATTTCATAGCATTCATACATGTACTTTGATTATCCATTTCTTTTAGATTATGCCGAGGAATATGTGTAAGTAAGTTGGAAATCTCGTTTGAGTATAAACTCTCTCCCAGATCATTGCTTTCACATTCTTTATACATATAACATCTTACTCTACTTCTACTGTCCAAATCTCGTTTCCTCTCAAGTGAATTTCCTTCATTTTTTCTTTGTGTGTGTATGAATATAAAAATCGTGCGCTTTTCTTCTTGTATTCATCCGTCAATGTCGCCAGCATATTGATGAATTGATTGCTGTAATATCTGTAATGTGAAATAAATTTTGAAAAGGGCCATAACTTTTATTATACCAATATCGATCTCCTTCCTCCTCTTTTTGTGGGTTTCTGGAGCAGTTTAGCTAGCCAGAAATTTTTCATACCCCTACGTACATACTGGTCAAACACAAAAAAATTCCAAAAACGTACTTGAAGATAGAGCAATTATTATCTCCGCCAGGATTCGTTTGCCGATGCGTAGATCGATCCTGACTATCTTGCAGTATACATATGTAGATATATGTAGGTTAAGTGTGTATTGAACCTGATGGCCTCCAGAAGTCATCTTGACGGTGAAGTAAATAATAATAAGGTATATAGCTTATGTTGGACTTTGAACTTTTTAGATTCCTCGTACCTCGTTTGGAATAATGGTATTTGTGCAGAAGGAAGAGTCTTGTGTAGTATTTTCGTATTCCTTTTCATATTCCTTGTCAGATGCCATGATATAATTTTTATTAAAAATTCAAAAAATAAATAAAAACCATTTCCTTTATATTGCGTGATACCCTATGACTTGCTCTTTAAGGAGTACACAACCCTGAGTCATCATTTACCGAAAATCATTTAAAAGACTTGCCAATAGGAAGAGAGACAGGAGAGTATACAAATACTTTGGCTGCATATGTGCACTGTAGTATTGCTAATAATTCGGTGATGGTCTTCAGGCATTTCCAACAGTTTGGAGCCGTGTATAATAGCGTTTTTTTAAAAAGCGTTGTAGTATTGAGTAATAGTTTTGAGGGGAGTATTAAAGAGGTGCATTCGGAAACGGGTATTAGCGTCGTATCCTGCTGAATACTTTGGAAAGATGCATTAATAGGCAATACTGAATATTTCGGAAGCATGCATTGAAGTTCGTCCAGTTCCCTTTCCTCAATCGGTTTAATTCCACATTGTTCGAAAACTGTCATCGGAGTTTGTACCCGTGGCTGATAAGATAATGCTTCGTGTCACAACAAGGAAGACTGCTCAAAATAAGGCTACAGAAGCATATGTTCCTACACGTTTGATTGATTTTCTATGGAATTAGGTTGTTTGTTGAGACAGATCCATCATTGCATTGTGATTGACTCACAAAAAAGAGAGTTTGGTCTGTTTTCTTAGCATTTTATGGGACTCACGTTATGTACACATCTTGAACTGATGACATATAATGACTAGGGCTGAACTGATCAAAACAAGTAAACTTTTTAATGAAACCTATGTATAATTAAGCGTCAAGGGAACATACTGGTACACCAAAGAAAACATATGTGAACCAACAACAAGCACACATATATATATATGCTACTTACAAGTCCGCGTTTAGGAGAACCATTCTATAGAAAATTGCAGATGTTATTTATTTAATTGTCTGTGCGTATTTCCAGCTGGCTGAAATTAATCGACACTCATGGGTGACGGCGGGAGGGAAAGGCGAACTTGAGCTGGAGTTACCAATGATGGACGTGGTGCAGACTCATGTCATTCCTTCAGCAGATGCGGTTGACTCAGATGTTCTACAAGCAATTTCAAGCCTGGGATGTTTCAAAGACCGAGATAAACTCATTCAAGAACTTATAAGTCCAAAGTATGTTTCTATTCCCATGTATTTCCCTTTTTTTCTCCTCCAGCTCGTCCAGGTGCTTACGCTTTATTGTCCGTAGAGTTGTCAATAAATGCATTGATCTAGTACCCGATTGTCAGTATCAACTTCTCACACTAGATTCATCCCTTGTTTTCCACTTCTTGACAGCTATTTCGGTCATCCTTATGTTTCCCTTATCACCCAGAGTTCCACAAATTCCTCTGCCTTCGAATCTGATCTAATGTGTGGAATTTTTATTTCTTCCCATTATCTTGCACGTCCTCCTTTTCGAAGTAACAGTATTTGTTAGCTGCTCACGGCTCGGCCTCCCTCCATGAGGTTCTTCCACGCCAATGCTTTTGCACAAATAAATCCCTTGAGATGTTACGTAAATACGACCTGCTGATTCTGTCTTTGTGGAAATGCTATCGACGGCAATGTGCTAACACCGTTTTCATTACTTGTAGTATTGTGATAAGAACTGATGTATGGGCGATACCCTTTTTGGTACCGGAGAGAATGGGTATACTTGATATATATAATGCAGGTTTAAACAGGAAAACAATATTTAGTACATAGGGCAATTCCGTAAGGCAAGGGATAACCTTAACCGCGTGAAATAAAACTGCGTGGTCTTTAATAGACGGTAGCAATAAATTGTACGAGCCTTGCAAGTTACGAGCGGTACTCAAGCACCATGAAACTGACATTATTTTTTCCCAATACCTTAAGTACATCTCCAAGGTGTAATTAGGAATTGTTCAAATCATAAGGCTATTTAATCTGAACCATTTAGTAGTACATGATTAAGCGTGCTGAAATAAGGGCTGGTTGCAACTCCCAGAAGTTATTGTTGCTTATTAATAATATACAGCAAACATAGGGATAGCTGGTGTTTTCATAGTCATAGAGGAAGTTAACCATTGTCATGCATTTTACACTGGCAGTAGTTATATATCATGCCACTTAAGCTCACGTGGAGATTCCAGTTACTACAGTTTCAGTATATCTAAGTATACTACAGTGATGTAACAAGTTATATGGTCATATTACAAGATTGCCATGATAATTCCACAACAAATTGAGGATAGTAATAGGAATGAAAGAGACTTGATATAGATGCATACAAGGTGAAGTATATGAAGTGTATGCAATTTGCAAGACTTTATCATGAAACAGCATAACTCGATTACCCCGTATATATTCTTACCTCTCTTTCCCCTATACACTTTCTCTCAATTTGCCTTTGCCTAGGACATTTACTTGTATGTAGGAAAGTAGGACATGACGTATAATTGATCCTAAGAGTATAGGTACCATAGTAAATTATGTTGTGAAAAGCATGGGAAATAACTCGCTTCGTCTTATCTACGTTCAAATGTTCATTCATAATGCATGGTCATGCTCTCTCTTGTGGTCCATGCAGAGCAGACCGCTGTCTCTAGGCTTCGATTTTATGCTTCTCGGTGTTCCATTGTACATCTACTTACAGTTTTCCCTTCGTCCCTGCAATATGAGAAGTATGCATCCATTTGTAGGAATCGTTGGACCTAGAATATCCATGCTTGCATGTATGTACACTAACTGTCTATAGCAACTCGTGAAGTGTGCGTGTATCTGTAGTAGCTAATAGTTTGTATCTGTAGAAGCTCGTATAGTTTAAATTTATAGCAGCTCGTACAGTTTACACCAAGTTGAATAATATGTTCTTTCATGTTCAGAATTGAAATAGCAGTGTAAGTTTAAAAAATTTCTGTCTCCTTTACTTTGTTCGGTACCTTTTCCTGCTGGTCTGCTTCCTCTGCTATTAATTGGGTGAATACGACAGCCACAATACGGAGAAAGTGATTTACTTTCTACTGCTGGACCGAAAACGTAGAAAACCTGCCCGTGAAGATGAAAACGAATGTATTAACCTTGTACGACGAGATTCTACCTCGTCCACGTCCAACATGTCGTCATCATCGTCAACCTCGATAGATCCTCCACGGAAAAGGATAGATAAAGTCAACGGTAACACAAGTGCATATCAGTTTGAACGAATCAGTGAAGGATCTCCAATCACACCTCGAAGACATCTATACAGGTATGTTTTTATATACTGAACTCTGCTTTCTGGTTTCTTCTTTAGGGTAATTTCATTGAGAGCCGAAGTCCCAATTCCCAAACTACTTTCCATCGACCGTTCTCGTCCTTCTGCACTAGTCGTTCTGTGAGCTGGAGAAGTCGATTTCAACGTTAGTTTCATGGCAAAAACTTTATTAGACGAAATACATTTATTCTTGGGATAACTTTGAAACTTCAAGTTCACTTTCACTTTACGTTCTAACAAACCCAAGTACTTTGCATTATTTAAGGACGAACAGATTCCATAATATTATGCAATAATCGATTTCGATTTTTCAGTGCTTTCTTGATGAGTTTTTGGGTTCGCAGAGGGAAAATATATCTGCGAATCACTAATCAAAATTTAAGAGAAATGATCATTTATAAGCACACAGAGTAGTCCCGGAGTAAATACTCAAAATGATGGAAATTCATATTTACGCTTATGGTACAACTTTTCCTTGGAATTATAATAAATCGTAGTTTATGTGGGTTCCTACTTCCATTTGATGCCTCTGGTAGCACGCAGTACAAACATGCAACCTTGCAGACATCTCGGGAAATATGTATTAGTACAGGAAATCATTTTAATAACATTGATAGCAAAAATGATCGTTAAATCCGTGGCTCCTGTACTAAATTTTGTATCTGTGATAGCCAGAGAAGAAGCTAAGACTTGAAGAATTTTTGTCCTGCAAAAATAATGGGATCCTTTTATGGCAATGTTAGAGCTTAAATAATTGGCGTCCGTATTTGTTATTAACTTTGAAGGAAAGAGTAGAATGGCTTTATAGTGTGGGTCAGAATTAAATCCAGCCATCGAAATGTATTCCTAGAAATTGGATATTTTATTCTCAGCATTTCTCTGGTCTTTAATATTGTTCCAAACCTGGTGCTGGTGAAATCTACAGATGAACATTGTTGCCACGAGCTAGCTTCAAAGATAAGCAATATTTCAGGCAGTTATTTCACTAGTATTTCATTGTCACTTTTGCGGCTATACACACTGTGGTGTGTACATATGTGTGGCCATGTGTAAACATTGTACACAACTTGTACACAACATGTAGTGCTATCAATATACTTATAATAAGGTGGCTACCCACGCCAGAGAGTTACTTAATGAGATACAAATATGATATACAGGATGAGATACATAGGTTTTTACATATATGATATTGATAGCATAGCAACACTTGGAATAGATACGTAAATCTACGGACTGCTGTTATAACAGTTTTGCTAGAAGATACATGCTTATGGACAAGTTATAAACCACGTTACAACAGAGGCGAGAGCATTATGTAAAGTAGTCGCATATACTTTTACGTTTCACCAACCAGGTAAACTTTATTGCTTGCATGAAATAAAATGGAATGGAGTCCTTTTTTAGTTTGTGGATCAAGTCGGAATTCCATCAGTGCGACCTTATACATTATTTTACGAGGCCATCTGTCTGCGTGCTTTATTGCGTATGCTTTATTATGAAAACAAAAACTATGTGCCCCGAGCAGGCGATCTTGTGTATACAGCATATTGAACTGCTCCATAGTAATGCTCCAGATGGATGATGTATGAATGTGAAAGTAGTACATACATATAATTACTTTCGCAGATCTTGCAAACTCATACATACAAACTCCCACATGCATTTAAAAGGAGCAACATATTAGCTCTGTGACTGGGTAGGAAGGATGCAAAGGGAAATCTCCAGTTTCAGGGCTCGCTCTCTGTACCTATTCTATGTTTGCAACGTATATGTGGGGATAATGGGGAGAATACGATTCCAGAAAAGATAAATTAGACATGTAGGTGATGATGAGGTTCTGTGATGGAGAAACAAAGGTTATATATATGCTCATCCCTTGAACATAACCTCTTGTTATTTGCTTCTTGTGGGCACTTGATTTCCTAGGACTGATGCATATTAGGTTTCCAATGCTTTCCCGGAGTCTATCCCAGACAGATGCGGCTTCCCCCCAAATAAATGCTCTCTCGCCTCTCCTGCGGTTAATACACGTAGGTACAAGAGAAACAAATAATCTAAGCTGTGGAAATCATCTCGACTGTGTACATACACATTTCTCTAACTCACACACTTTCTCAATCGGAACTTTAATAGAAATCAAGTTTTGTTTCCCCCAGTTTTGTTCTCCTAAATAGACTGGTACTTGGTGTTAATATACATCCTTTATACGTATATATGTATAGTTTTCCACAGCCGCAGGGCTTCAAATCGATAGAATTCATAGTTTAGCTGTGTCGAAATTCCGGAAAGTAGTTCTTCTAAATCCAATCCACTGACAGGCCCATTATATTGGAGTGAAGAACTCGTGTAATAAAATTGTTCCAGTGTCATAATAAAATTACTACGAATAGAAAGTTGTAATGAAACTACTAAAAACTCGTTGTATAAAATTACAATGTATCTCCTCACTCATTGACCTTCTAGCAAATTATTCCAACTTTGACGACCTTTCCCGAACATACTTATTATAGTCTAGCCTATTTTCTTGTTGTGGTATGGCATCTCCATGCTTTTTGAGGTCACTATCTTGTTTTGATAAGTTGCTGTCATATTTTGTTAAACTGCCAAGGCTTGCAACGTGGCTCTTTATGTTTTGTTATGGTAATTTTATGCGCCCGTCGTCTCTTTTATTGCTGTACGACGAAGTTGTGGACGGGCGTGAACAAAAGGTCAATGTTATTAATTTGAAGTAACAGCCTTTTAAAATGAGCATCGCTACCTGATTATTCCCATATAGTAAATTTTTTTCAAAAATAAATTTATATAGTGTATCCTTATAAGCTAAAATTTGTCTTCAATATAGAAGTTATATGTATACAGATGAGCTGATCTTCTAAATTTAGAAAATCGCCTTCAAGGTTTTAGAACAAACCGGAGGGAAAGCATCCAATTTCCTCTTCCTTGCTCTAAACGACAGCAACGTGAGAGTATGATGTGCTTTTAGGTTGTATTGCTAATTCCTTTCAACTCAATTCTGTACATGCTCATATGGTGGGCGTTCAAGTGGTAACAATGTCATCGTGGGAGATGTGACTATATGTACAGTAATGCTGGAATCAGCACTCTCTCCTGAGCGAACCCACTTAAACTGAGTAATGATAAGTTTTTCGGTGAGGTACTACCCACTCCTTCCGCCAAAATACCAAACAGAACATCAATTTTATTCATGTGGAAAGCAAGCCAATGCTGTTTTTGAACGTGTCAATATAATTATGTATAATTATATTCAAACATACACAGCATAATCATTACGGAGAACATTATATATAATATTATAGCAATTTTATAGAAATTCGTTAAACAGAATTCTGGATTTTTTTTATTTACTTCACACTAGTGCATCTGAGCCAACATTTGTATATGTAAAGACAAAATAGAACTTCAAATCATTATACATAGTGTGATGTGGTATAAATAAACTTGAATAATACAAGTCAAAATAGCTAATGCATCTTCTGGAAGGGCTGGAACTGCACTTTGAATGTGTGCACTTAATTACGAAGATGAATGGCTCTAGAACATACTATCGACCATATATACGGGCTAGTAAAATGTACATCAATTTAAAGAGAGTATAGTATTATTACTGGAGGAGGATTTAATATAGAAGCCACAATGCACCAGAGTACATCCACATCAGAATTTATTTGTAACCGAAGCTCCTCCAAGTTACTGCATGCGACCTTCAGAACTTTGCCAAACCAATATCACTTGATGTAATTGCAGTGGCTGCGAACTTAATTAAGGAACTTCATAACTCTAGAGACGAAAAAAGGAAATTTTCGAGGTTATTTACGACCCGCAAGAACTAAGTTCAACAGATTTGCAATTAGTGTGCAGAATGGAGGTACAATTTATGTATTACTTTCAATTGAAAGGGAACATTCAATTCTGCTTGCATGCATTAACGTTTGGTAGTTTTTGGCGGAGCTAGAGTAGCTCTCAAAATCTAATTTTCTAGTACAATGTATTGCGTTATCACTGGGGAACGACAAATTGTCGTTGACTAGCAAAAGTGATTATCAGTACCAAAGTACAGCAAAAGCAACAACACACAAAGGGATTTAAAAGGACTATTGGTCAGTGCTTCCTCCTCTGCATTGACCACATATCGACCTATAATGTCCTGAAACATCGTAACTACATTACGCACGAATGGAAGTTGTCAGGCATTGTACAGCGATTATGCTTGCATGTCCATGAATGTAGCGTCATCGTCCTTGTGTAATATATAGTTGATACTATATTGGGGGCAAGTACATATAACTGACGCTTGTACAGCTACAGGAGCAAGTTGGTGGAATAATCTAGTTAGCGGATCAAGGAGCAAAATTTATTGCGACAACCGGCATAAATTTAGCATTATGTTTTTGTTGATCTTTTCATGCATACTTATTCGCACGTTCTGCTCATAAAGAGGCCTGTCGTTCCTATGGAAAACCTCAAATTGATCTCATTTCTAGTCAGTCTGTTTGCTTTCTAGGAAGCACTCCAGAGATCCTGTATTTACGTCCATGATAGGAAACCAATTTTTAGGTGAATTTACGAGCCATGAGACAATTTTAGGTTACTTAAGAAGTTGTTATTACTAATGGGATAAAGATTTAAATGTTATTATGGAGAGTTTTTGCTTTTATAACAACTCCATGTGTGTACATACCTAGGAAAAACACGTACGGATCGTAATGCTCGTAGTCTCTTCCTAGCTGGTGCACCATACGGTAAAGTACAGGAAGCAGGCGTGCTTAAGTATGTTTCCCAATGAAATTCAATTGTGGTTTTGCATTCTGTATGTTGATCTTGAATTTATAAGAAGAGTGCTTTCCGATGAGAAAGGGAAAGTTGTACATTTACTTTCTACGCCCACGGCATTGATGGGGCGTTTGTTTACACAATGTAACCTGCAGGGAAATTGAGAGGGTAAAACATGAAGTAGATAACTCGATACTGTAAAGGTATTTTGTTCTGCCTCCGGAGATATCCTTCATTCCTGAAGGAGCATTCTCTATTCAAAGTGTGTACAAACTACGAGTTTATTTTGACAGATTCGGTTTTGAAATTAAAGAAAAGGTTTTCAGTGTTTGAGTGCGGCTAGCACATCCGCATGTATTTATGGAAAAAGTAACGTTATAGGGTGATTAAGGTAATTGAACATTTAAATCTAATCACCCAAGTCAATTGCATACAGCTTCCCAGTAGGATTGGTATCTTGAAGGAAATAAAATCCGTGGAAATAGCAAATGTACACACACGCATTGCGTGACGGGCGGTGGTACACACAAATTCCCTCTTTTCTTTTATTCGTCCTCACAAGTCGTATAATAGAATAGTATCACTATGTGGGAAGCTGGATGATTGCTGCGAGAAGATTACCCTGTCGCTCTTTATATGCATACATATTGGATTCCCATGGTATTAAGTCTGGATTTTATTGTTATGAGTGCTTGTGAAAAGAAACAGATATATGTAACGAGCAAAAACATTGGGGGTATAAAAATGAAATTCAAAGGTCTTTAAATAAGCGAGCATGAATATTAATGAGGGAAGTTTCATGTTTGAAAATCATGATTATCTGTTGAATTGCAGCCGTCATCGACGACCGAGTTTACACTTGACGAATCACTCGTCTCTGTCGTCCTCGATTCCATCGTCACCCGTCCCCTCGCCAAAGATGCCGCACCGTGTTGCAAACCAAAGTTCTTCCAGTGGGCTGAACAACGACCAAGACTCACCCGGAATGTCTGGAGTTCTTCCAAACCCAACTCCACCTGGTTCCCCACATCTTGCTCACTGGAGGTCTAGGCTCAATACTCTGAAAAACAGCTTTCTCGGCTCTCCCCGTTTCCATAGAAGGAAATTGCAAGGTAACACGCGAAACGGCGTTTCTTTCGTGCTTCTTTTGTGTATATAAATTTTGTTTATAAACCATGTGTGAATACAAATTGTCGTACACTTCTATGACATTCATTATTTTTGCCATCAGTTAAAGCGAGTCAAATTGTGGCTGTAAATACTTTACTGATGCATGTTAAACAACCTGGTTCCTGGTTGAAATTTCTTTTCCTTTTCCTCGTGTGCAGAGAAAAGAGGCATTTTAGGCGTCGAGTGCCCCGTGAGCGTCTGTATACATGCTTGTATATAGTATATGTACAACAACACACACGACGGCTTATGTTAAATCTTGATTTCACCCGACGAAACATTTTACTGTGCAGCTTAAAAACCCGTGCTTATATTTCCCTGCCACAAAAATTGAGAAAGCCAAGGACAACAAACCCCGACAAGCCGCGAACACAAGTTAGCTTTGCCTGATTGTGAGCGCGTATGAAATTTTTACTTAATAGAAAATGCGTTCATTTACATACTCATGAAGCAGCTACTAGAGCTGTAGCTCCATCCTTGGAAGTGATTAACCGTAGTCAAAGGAAATTTCATGCAAATCGATAGGTATAAAACCTAATTTACGTTACTGTTTGCTTGAACTTGATCACACAAGCAGAGGAAATGTCTAGGCTGTGAATACAAAGCCTAACCTTGAGCTAGAGTTATAGCTATCGTCTAGTCAAAATCCAGTCAGTCACTTGGATACTTTCTCTCATGCATTCTAATGACGTATTTACAACCGATTGGAGCCATATCAAAATTATTCCTAGGAACTTTCCTTTCAAGATTGGTGGGATCTTTATAAAAGAATTAGAGAAGAAAATGAAGTAGGTATATGTAGTAGTAATGGAGTGAAGTTTATAGGATTGCATTAAAGGCATAACCATGTTATATTCGTTTACGTTACAGCACGCTTCAATCCTGTTAGCAGTGAGAATGGAAAGGAAATTTATTTCCGTTGATCAACATAAAATCAAGAGGTAGTATTGTAATTGGCCAAATCATGCGAGATAAGTAGGGGTATAGTCAGTCCGAAAGGGAGAAAAACTTGGCTCCCTTGTGATCTCGTTCACATGAACAATCAGGTCAAGATGTTTTTGTAATAATTGTTGTAGCTGTTTTTCTGTCAATAACTCTAGCATTACTTACAATAAATTCGTTGATACTATGTATGGGGTATTAAAGACACCCCAACGTCTGCTTATTTCTTTAGCCAACTAGAATTTTCGTTATACTTTTTTGTAGCTTTGCTCAACCCCATTTTTTCTAGTACTTTATTTTCCGTCGATTTTTCTTTGTAGATACTATTATATGTTCATTCAATGTCTACTACTTGCTTAAATGTGGAGGCGTTTATTTTGTTTACTCTATCAATATTCTTGATGGAAACGTATAGGTATATAGAACCCTGGAATAACGTATTATACTGATGGCAGTAGGTTTGAAGTGGTCCTTGATTTTTTGCTGTGATACAAAAGCTTCAGATATCGAATGGTGTTGTAGAAATAACGATCAAGTTTTACTTTGTCCATCAGATGGTCTGTGTAAGAGAACACTATGAGTACCATCATGTTGCATACCTTGTAGATAGACCATCTACCCGGTAACACTTGAGTGTGAATGAAAGTAGGTTGCATACCATTGAGGTGCATTTCATGAGAGAACGGCCACGCCAAGTGATTAATAGCAACGACAGAGACACTTGTGCCAGTAACCATGGTAATAGTAATAGCTCTCATTAATTCTCCCTCCGTCAAGAAGAATGGGAGCAACGTTTTGTAGAGCCATTTAAATTTTGGTGTTACATCTCTTTGCCTTCAACGCTATAAACGATACATGCACAAGGACGTTGTAATTGGTTGTGATCTTCAAAGTGCTCTTATTAGATAGTGCACTTTAGTACTCCTCGAATGTTTGCTGGATGAGTGCAAGAATAGAACGCAAGGAAGGAAGTGCATGTGTGCGTGTGTTCAAGGGACTAATGTGCCTTAGCATAATTAGATGTGTAGTACAAGTGGAGATTTAAAGTTGTAAAGGAGAGTTGAATGCTGGCACACAAGTTTACTTCGTCGGCAAATTTCATTAAATTAGTATTTCACGAACAAGTGACTCTTTAGAAAAAGCTATTTCAGCATGTTAGATATTATTAATGACGACAAGCAGGATTAACTTTGTTAACACCACACATGGAAACGATCTTGGAATTTCCATCTCAGCATAGCGTTTCCTACTACTTCAATGATATTATGAGTAAACTAGGGAAAATTAAAGTTTTTGTGTACTTAAGAGCTCTTAGTGTAGCACCGACTTGGAGAGAAAACTTGTTTCAAATAACTAGATGCCAGTTTTCAGTCTCTTTAAGAGATGAACTGACATGCTATGGGGCTTCGTTCTCATTCTTGTGCCAACATTAAAGTTGCTCCTTGGGCACATTAGCGTTTTATTAATTTATACGGGATTTAATACTGTAGCTGTCTGAGTAAAATGTTTCGGTGGAAAAGGTTGATAATTTGATAATATATAAGTAAAATTTTAAGTTACTTCCTAATTCAACTCGAGTGGCTTTACATATTATGAAGAGTGGGGCGGAACTTGCGTCACTTAGGATGACATACGCATTCTACACTCAAAGACGCTTTTATGGAAGATCCTTTTTTCAGTCTCACGAAGGAGCCTTTGACTAGAAAGTTATTGAGAAAAATGATGACATTTTAATTTTTAAATTCTTTTTGCCCCTATGAACAGCATCGAATGAAGAAGTCCACCTTACCCCGGAAAGTTCGCCGGAGTTGACGAAGCGTTCGTGGTTTGGAAGTTTAATAGGATCGGAGCGAGACGAGGCTTACACTATCCTAGTCAGAGGGAAACCATTAGCTACTGTAAAGGCTGATCTTATACACGCTTTTTTGTCGGTAAGGTCTCAATGGGTGCTTTTAAAAATATAATCTCTCTATAAATACAGGGTAACAGGGTGGACGAACGGAGCATAATGATTATAATAGCACCTTAAATGCATTTGTTATTCCAACGGATACATTTCCTCGTATATTCTTACAATGTGTTTACTTTTGAGCTAATAATCATGCGCCTAGTCTGACAACTGTTATTTATTAACAGCAAGAAGGTAGAAATAAATTAATGCTGATGGTTTGTTGTTCGATCATGCCAGTTGCCATGTCGATATTTAAAAATCCTCAGGTCATGGAATCATTGCACATTTTTTAAGCTGGCGAAGGAAATGATTTTATGATCTGAAAGTCCTTGCAAACTTCCTATTACATGTGACAAGGGTTTATGCGATTATATTTATGCAAATGAAAAAATTAAGTAGGGATTTAATGAAGAATTTTCTCATGAAGAATACTTTGAACTTATACTTACAGATAGCGGAATTGAGTCATAGTGTGGCAAGTCCTATGTCATTTAAAGTGGAGTACAAGCGAGGTTCATCAGGTCCAGCAATGTTCCAGCGTCAAGTCCGTTTCCAAGTGGATATTTCACCCGTCCCTAAACCGCCAGGTCATCCGGCTTCTTCCGAGAGAGAGTTTCTATATGCGATTACCTTTATTCTATTGTCTGGTAATATACGTCGCTTTAGGCGAATATGTGAACATATTCAATCACAAGTGTGTAGTAGAAGGCCTCCACCGCCGTCTCCTAGAGCGGCCAGAAAATTTGGGAATTCGGAGCAACTCAGTGAAAGCTCTTCTTGCGGCTCTGATACTTCTGACCGACTCTCAACATTTTCCAATGCACCCACAAGACAGGTTAGTTTACCATCATGAATAGATTGTCCATGTTTAGATACACAGACACACACACATCTACCACTTTGTACACTGTTCAAACTTCCCCGTCATTCCTCTCCTTCTACTAGGTTTATGTACCCGTAGAACTCCCAGGTATTACATTTTTATGTGTCTTGTGTACACTGTGCCATGTGTGTTTTTAAGTATGTACGCTCCTATGAACGTTTGGAATTTGCTCAAGTGGTATGTAGTATGGAGGAGATCACCTTAGTACACAATGCACATTCCTTGTATCTACATCCTACCCTTCAGTTGTAGTTGATACTTTATGTCTTTGTATGTAAACAAACGAAGCCACAAAAATACTCGAAATTCCTTTATATTGATGCAAAAGTCCTTTCAAAGAGGGGTTGGGAATAAATAAATCCAAATATACTTCACTGAATTTTGCTTTCCCCTTTTCCTAAGTTTGCTCTTCCTACTAGATAAAATTTGTTGCCTAGCCTCAGAGGGAATGTAGGTGTCGTGAAGGAAGCAAATTACGCCTGCATGGTGGTGATAATTTCAAATAAATCTGTAAGACAGTTTTGTATGTAGCATATAGGCAAGTTTATAGCGTGGGAAATGTAAAAGTAAGATTTGGTCGATCATATGTTTACCATTATAAGGACTTCAATCCGAGAACGCTACTATATATCCACTGTGCTTCTTTGTAGAATTATTGTCAAGTTTTTGGGCCACTTGAATGCTGTGTAATTTTGACGGATATCGTATTTCTTTAAAAGCAATCCTAACTGAATTGTAAGGTTACTACTGTTACTACAATAGTTTATTGCAATACAGTATTGACACCTTTCTCGACATCTAAAAATATTTGTGTTCAACTTAGGGCAATTTTTATCTCGATTTCCTTCCCCACTCAAGATTTTTGCTGACTATGTGTAAAGATGTCGGGGAAAGCATTTCCCTTTTCTAGAACGTCATTTTGTAAACCAGGACAAAAAGCAGGGTTGCCAGGAATCCTTTAGGCCTTAGGTGTATAGGAGGACATATAGGTAATTCAGAAAAATTAATGCGTCTATAAAGACAAAAGTTGTAGTGAGTAAAATGCATTTTGGAAAAAGATGTTTGGTGCTTTCCCACGTGTACTCTAGGCTACAATACTAAAAATATTTTAGCCAATTGCGCTTTTAGATGAAGCCCCTTATAGTCATAGTAAATAAATATATTCCGGAGCATTACCGTTGGAGCCCTACATTAAATCCCACTGAACATGGAAATTTTGAATTTCAAAGGAATTTCAGCTTCAGTACTCCCACATCCGCGTAATCCTCTTTTTTTCGGCTTTACATGTTTTGTTTAAACTAGTACAAAATCCTAACTTCCTTCTCCTCTCCTTCACTCTTCCAGTTATGCGATGAAACAGTTATGACATTGAGCATGTGCTCAGCTGGCGAAGAACTTTTAACAGACACATACCGGCCAGCAGTCTATATACCAGGGGATTATTTTGTTGAAAACTAGTCCTCGAAGTCAGTTGAAAAGTATTAAAATAACATGGAACCACACAGTAAAACAATACATGTACTATGATGCTATTAAACAAGTGTGTACATAAGATAGATAATATGTATATGTTTTAACTATGTGTAACTATGACTGTATAAATATAGTTCAAATATATTAGTAGAAGGAATTAGAATGTCGTGCTTAAAATGAAATATTGGATAATTGAACAGGCGGAATCTGACAAGGAAAGTGATTTTAACGAAGTCAAATTACAAGTTAAAGATATTCGTGGGAGCGTTAGTGAGAATTCGTCCACATCCCTTCTCCTGTCCGAAATTAATAACCCAAAGCCGATTCATCAGCAGCATCAGCGTGTGAACAGTTTGAGCGTGACAACAAAGCAACAGAATGGCAACAGTACTAGTAGTAGTAGTAATAATAGTAATAGTAACATCAAGGCGAAAGAAATCAGTTGTTCCATGAAACCAACGACAAACGGTACGACAGGACTTTCGCCTTCCACCAACAACGGCTCTCCGCCAATTCCAACGAAGAAAGAACAAATTGTCTGATGACGTCATTGCATTTTTCATCTTCATCTCTTCTGCTTCCATTTGGCTCTATGTTTCCTCTCCACACGTCCACCTTTACACAACAACGTTGTAAAACCCCTCGATTTAATGTTTTCCTCCGAGTAAACACTCCGCTGGTTAATCCATCAAATCTATTTTATTTTCCTCGGAACCCATGAGCAAAAAAATACACTTACCTCTAACTTCCATCCAAATCAACCAACTCATCCTGCGACACATTCCAACTTAAAACAGCCGACGTACAAAACATGTATTTTATCGCGTGGGCAATGAGTGATTCCGCTTACGTTCCGACTAAATTACAATGAATCCTTATTCAAAGCTGTACTCATATATATACACTCACCATTCAATGTAAACGTGTTTCGTAGGACAATGAAGTTCTAGTTTATTCCTACTCAGCGCTATTCCCTTAATGCACGTTTTTTACAAAGTAATTACTTTTGTGTAGTTCAAAGTTTGATTAGGCAGCAAATGCTCCATACCATTGGGCGCCGACAATTGTCCTCCAAAAGCTCACACTAAGACTAGCTTATAAAACATTCTGCTAAATGTGTAATGTAATGGGGACAGTTCACAGGAATTACATCACGTGTTTCAGCGTGATCATTAATGGTTTAGCAAGCATGGAGTGTTGAGTTTGATTATCCTCAGTTATTTACTTTAGTTTAATTATGTCTGCTGAGTGTATTCGTTGTCATTTCATTATGACAGTGATTCGTTTTGACGTTCGAACATTTGCTGAACTATGTGTGTACGATGAAGCGATGTATTTAATTATGATTGCAAGTTTCTTCAGGATGGTCAAAAACGGCAAAACGATAGGTATTATATCTAAGTCAATCTGTTATAGAAAATTCGGACTTCTAAAACAGCAGAAGGATATTTAAGTCATTTTATTTTTGTGATTAACTCTTGTGTGCCACATGAATGACAGATCTCAAATTTTACTGTGTTAAGCTCATTCGAACGCTAGTCAACCCAAACCGAAGTTGTTCAATTGCTATTTATTGTGTAAGTGTATATTTTACAGTTGTGGAATACACAACAATCATTATTGACACGATACTTTGACCCTGATTTGGAAAATACCGTTAATGACGGCTGTAAATTCCAGTCCATAATGTTCGGGAGGATCAAACAAGTTTTTATTGACGCTGATGACAACTTTGTGTGATGATCTTGAAAATTATATTTAGTATGTGATCAATTTGAAGCTTTTTTATACTGTATACCTTTAATCATTTGTTATATTCATAGTTTGAACCAGAACAAGAAAGCGCTTTGTATGAGAATACGCTTTTGTTAGCCATATTTAATTTGAAAGACTTCTTGGTTCCGTATGGCAATCATTGTGTAAGTATATTAAAAGTACACAAGTAATACTTGGCCTGCCTGGTATTGATAACATGTGTCAAAGCGCATCCCTGGATTTTTCGTAACAGCCCATGGACATGAAAACACGGGGACATTTTTTCCTGGAATTAAATTCAATAATACTTGTAGTAAGGTAGATAAGATTAAAGAAACTCAGACCTAACCCCATGTAAACAGTATTTAATTACGTATATATAATTTAAACTATTAAAGTAAGTTGGAACTGTAACGTTGTATTAGTATTGACATGAATTTAAAAACGATTATTTACGGTCTGTACAATCGCATATAGGTTACATTTAAATATAATAGTTTAATTCCTGTGCCTTTTGATTATTTTCAAGGAATAAGATTTACTTGAATTTGTAATAACGAAGTATACTGTTGAATTTCTTGATTGAATGCATAAACTTCGAATTCAATAAGTGTTTATCAGTGCTGATTGTGCATATTGACACTTTCTTTACGTTATACTCCAAAAGTTGTGCTATATAAATGTGTAATGTAAGCTATAACCGTAAAACATTCATTGTAAAACCAAACTGTATTAACTTTTGAAAAACGGTTTGCATGACAATACGACATGAAATTTATGCTTGATATTCCAACAGATTTTAAGGTTAGCAACTAAATACATACACGTATTGTTGTTTTTGCAGAGAGGAGCAGCAGAGAGAAGTGTATATGTATATACTTATATACATGTATACTTACATAAACCTCATCCTTGAACTAAATCGTACTTAAATCTAAAATATCAAAGTATCCAGAGCCAGTTTAATTTGAAGTTACTTGACTGATTTTGGCTTTATGTTTCGACCCTGAGTTGTCTATGTGTACGTGTGTGGAACAGTGACAAAAAAGCGTTGATTATAGTCATTGTTCGTATGACTTGTATTTTGAATGATATTAATGAAAAAACACTGTGAATGCGGATCGGATAACATTTCGGTATGACAACGTAAAATGATATACACATTCCTCGATTAAATTTTCGCTTCGTAATAAACTTACATATAACTTTTATTATTAGTATATAGACTACAAGTAATGAGTTTATCTACTTGACTATTTAGCAAAATAGTATAGTTAATCAAATGGTTTCCCGGACAGAAACCTTATTTTGAATTCCAATTAAATTTTTAAATAATATTGTCTGTCTTTAACTAAGTATAAGTACATAAATTGATAATGGTACTACTACAATATATATTGTAAATAAACTATAATGATATTATCTAAATTATAGGTAATGTAAGATAGCGAGTGTAATGTGACCTTTGATGGTATACACACTGTACTAACCATAATTTACAAACTATTATAAGTTCAAATTCTAGTCTTTACTTTTCAATGAATTAATGATTTAGTCATAGGTAAGTATCAATAATTCCTTAAGACTGGTGGGAATTCAAAATTGATTGAATTTTGTGAATCTTTGTGTTTTTTAAAAGCACGGAGACAAGAATGGACATTATTTCGAATGACAAACTAGTATAGTTATAAGCTGTCTTTCGTTGTACTATGTAATACATACTATACACTAGTGATCCCGAAATCGTAAGAGCACGCAAAAAATATTGTTATAGTTCCTGGCAAAGAATCGAAACCCAAAAATGGTAGTGATGCAATTAAGTTTAGTAAATCTATAGTTTCATGCAGCAAGCAATACTGAAAACTCAGCAGAGGCTACAATTCGTTGTTAACAAAAGAAATTCTACATGGTTTTAGTAAATTTTCTCAACGAAGACAAGTTTATTAGTTGCTTCGTTATTGCTGCTACACTACTGGATTATGTATGTTTTAGCTTCCCCCGTAGGAAGCATCCAGCTGTCTTCAAAAGACATTCCGGAACAAAACACTCATGCTGAGTTCACTAATTGAAATCCGGACATCTCGTTGACATGTTCTTTGGTTGAATGAGCATAGCAGTGTAGATGGTCGGATTAGTCCTAAAGAACTCAAAAGAGGTTATGTTCCTGGAAGTGTTTTGAAGCCGCTTGGATTCGCTCTGTAAGCGGCAGGATTAATTGAAAAAGCCCCATTGTAGTAGTTAAAGTATAATATATGTACCATAAATTACATACGCACGGACTTATGTAATTTACCTTTACATAAATATCACATGTACATTATTCATATATATAATATATTATATATCTATATTTAAGTGAGAGAAAGAAATGAATTAATTTTTAATAACTTTAAATTATATAACTTATTAATTATTGCCTTGAAATGATCGGCCCATAATTAACATGCATGTTTCAGTGTAGGCAAGTATATGAGTTTGGGTTCGATATACTACTATACTATATAATTACGTATATACTTATAGTACTATATCATAATTTAACAAACGTGAGCAACTTCGCTCACACATTTATGATTGTTTCGTTGAATGTTGACAAAATCATTTCTATACATGTATAAAAGTCGTCGTCATTTATACCTCTTCGTCAGGTGTCAATACCAAGTCGAATCGATCGGTATTCAAGTCCTCTATATAATACTGTACTTAAAACTATATGCAGCGTTCTTCATGCTTATTACAGAAATGCTAAATAAAGCTCTTAAAACACTGAGAAGATATGTGTCTTTGTTTTAAATTATATTATATAAGTATATCTTTCGTTTTTATGTAAAACAAAAGCGAAACCCAAACTTTTTCGGGCACTCAATAAAGTGTGCTTCCATTACAACCTTCATTTGACGTCGGTTCCTTTGAGAGACAAAGAAGTATATTCATGCCAAGTCTCCAACGGGAAGTGATGCTTTCATCTTCATATTTGACCTCCGCTATGGAAGTTAATTTGATCAGCGGAAGCCGTCATGTGCTTTTTAAAAAATTCACAAAAGGTACTATATACATAGGTAGTACATAGGTAGTTTCAAAGTAGTACACTTATATTTCTGCATATCTAATATATACCTCAGCTATCCTACACATGTAGATGTGTGCAAGTGAGCAAGATGGGAAAAAGCGACTAAAAGCATGTTGAACGTCATTAGTACTGACGACAATAATTCTACACAAGGGAAAAAACTTGGAGAAAGTGGATTTCGCTAATAGAATTTGATGATCATAATACATACATATTGTGTATTCCCAGTATTCCATTATTCCGGAGCATGAAAAATCCTTCATTTGCAATGATTCTATGGAAAGTACATATAGGCCACCCAATATAGTACCTTTTGTGCAAAATCCATTCCTTAATATTGCTGCTGATAGGTTGATACCTCGTTATACACAGATGTAATAACATACTAAATGCAATTTCACCTTATATAGATGCTCATTCACCAGCTCATACACACAATTCACCATCCTTAATTTGCCTTTTCACCAGCTCATACTCCATCCTTCAGTGCTATTTCAGCAGCTCATACACTCCATACAGCATCCTTAAATGCTATTTCACCAGCTCATACCTCATCCTTCAGTGCTATACTATTTCACCAACTCACATGTGCACCATCCTTCCAGCAGTTCCAGATCAGACCTCTGTCAGCAACTCCGAGCACAGCAGTTACTGGTCATAAAGCATACAGACTATAAGCAAATTTGAGCGGAATATCCGGGAAAGTTCTTAATAATAACAATAAGCAATATATGCATAGCTCACCAGGTTCCCACAGGACACGGAGATCTGCGCAACCATCACGCCTCTGACACTCAAGATTTAGATGCAATGTTATACTTACCGGAGTGTAAGTACTCGAAACATACGAATGAGCTGTGAGGTGAAAGGAATGCAGAGCAGTCTTGACAACGGAGTTGATTCCGCACTGTTGTTCACTGAACACACGGCGATGTAGAGAGGGAGAGAAAGAGAGAGAGAGGTACACTGCTGAGAGGAAAAAAGCGGGAGTTATGAAGCACGCTGAAATATCAGTTGAACTGAAAGTCGGATAGGAAAAGGATAATAGAAACGCAGGCGCCTCAAAGGAAATTCGCAGAAGAAGGACCTTCCCCCGTCCGTCGCCATTATTTTCGGAGCCATGGAAAGATACAAACCAAAAATGAAATAATAATAATTGTCATTAAGTTCCGTTACAATTCCATGGAAGTGTGTTTCTAACAAGGTCTATTGTTGTAGGTATTCGGCACACGTGGTGACACTTGGCTGGTTAAGGCCCACGACTTTGACCGAAATATGTCGGAACAGACCGATGGCGGTCAAATAGTTGGGACGGATATTCCCGATGTGAATCAAGTTGAGAGTGTGATGTGTGTTAATCAGAGTAATCAGGATATTGTCCAAGATGATAGCCTGTCCAAATCCGATCTTGGAGTAGGTATCAAAGTTGAAGAAGATGATCCTGATTCCGTCCTTGGTATGCACCATGGCAATGTCAACATTCATAATGTCAGCGTCACCACTGCCAACAGCTCCGGAATCATTACTATTCCAGTCGTTGGGACCCTATCTCCTTGTCAGTATTCTGTCATTGGAGACCCTGATACGGTACTAAATCCAAAAATATCTGAGAGAGCTTTCTCAAGTTGTTTCTTGTGCTTTGGCGTTTCTTATTTAAGGAATTTTAATGCATTTAGAATGTATCTTTATTAGATATTATTATTGTCTATACCTTAATTAGTACAATCGATACAGGAATCTGCATCATGTTGTCTTAAATTATATACATGCTGTGCGTTCTATCGTGCTTGTTTTTGAAGTTTTTTCAAGTTTTTTTTACGAAAGCTAATTAATATTAATTAAATAATTAATATTTTCCCCAAGGTGCAAGAATTTATGAAAAACATTGTTCATGTATAAATGACTATTTTACATTATGTTGTTGGAGCTCAATGTTATTTTTTTTAAATTCAGGTGGTCACCCCGATATCTGTGTCATTGAATTCAGACGGGACAAATCACAACCAAGCACAACATCAGCAAGCACATCCACTCCTTACTTGGGAACAGGCAGTTTCTGCTGAAATCTTGCCTGTCCGGTGTAAAGACACCAATGCTGAGCTTCATAAGACAAAGTTTGGGTCAGGGAATAAAGGGAAATGTATTAAAGCAGGCAATGATTGGTACACTCCTACGGAATTCGAAGCCATTTGCGGAAGGGGTAATAGCAAAGACTGGAAACGAAGTATTAGGTTTGGAGGACGGACATTGCAAACGCTTATTGACAAGAAGTTCTTGATTCCCCATGCATCTAGCTGCATATGCTCAAATTGCGTTGACGATGCGACTGCGGTAAGTTTTCGCAGACATGTTGTAAATTATTCATGGTTTAATTTTGTAATTGCCTTCGTGAGTTGATTTGTCGTAAATTAAATAAACCAATCAGTTCATAATATTTATGTACAGTGTAGATGCTCGAGTAACCTTATGATTTCTTAGAATCAGACGTACCCGCCTAAGGAGTGTTTGTAAGAAGGTTAACATGATATTTTAATTCACAAAAGCTACGTACGAAAGGTGTTCCGTGCTTTGTTTTTGAAAAATAAATGTGAATGATTTCCTTTACCTGGCCGTAGAATTTTTAAGTTGAACTGAAAATGGATTCTTGCCTGTCTAATAATAAATTGTTGATAAGCTGATTATGAAAATTCTTGGAGTATGTATTTTATTAAATAGGGATGAGGAATATTTAATTCCAGTGATGTAAAAGTCATCTGAAATAAATTTTGTAACTACGGTAGGCCCGCCCTTTTAACTATACAATTTTCTTTTGAGTTATTATTATTATTGTTTTATTTTTGCTGTTGTACATTTCAGAATAGTAAAGAAGTGAAGTTTTGAGAAATTATAACACTGTGTATGTACCCCCAGTAGTGCACAATATGGGCCGAAAATTACTGGCGTCAATATCAATCCCTATTCCCCAAACGTCCATAATCCATACCCGCCTTTTACAAATCCAACTGGCAATTCTGGCTGTGGTGTATGGAATTCTTTGCTCCATTTTTCTGATATTTGTTTGTTAATTTTTTAACCGTACCTCACATTTATGTACATCTTATCTTGAAGGTGCGAGTACCTAACTTATGATACAGCTCAGTAGAGCATTTTTTCAGATTAGTAGATATAATGAAAATAATTCCTTGGAGTTTCAGTCTCTTTTTCTGTTACCTATGTACTTGCTACTAACTTAGGTTGTTTATCAGGGGTTTGGGTTGGTTTGTCAAGGGTATCTGGGTCTACACGTATTTAAGGCACCAGCTGATCGCATTTTGTTTTTTCAGACTGGACCTATCCGACCATTTACTCCTTACCAAAGAAAGCGCAAAGGTCGTAGTGGAGACTGTCCCAAAGGAGCAAAATTAGAAAGGCTTACTTCAAAGGATTCTACAACGGATGAGTCATCGGATTTGGGGACACCGGGCACACCTGGGTTGAATTCAGGAATCAATCCATTAACTCACGCCCTGCTAAAAATCAATCAGTCTACTTTACCCCCTAATAACGACGACGCCTGGAAAACCATGGAAGACGTAAGTTATTATTTATGAATATATCTAGGCAGTGCTAAATACAAACTGCAGTTAATCTAAAAATGAGATATCCGGACACTGTAAACATATATTACGGAGCGAACCCAATACCTCTAAGTGAGAAAGTACTGTCTTGTGTGATTACGATTACATTTATTATAATTTTTCAGGCTGTGGAAAAGCTGGTGTCTGCAGGAATGCTGTTGAAGTCCATGTTACAAGAAATGAAGGAGCGAACAAATCAAGAAATAGAAACATTGCGATCTCAATTTAATGAAAGTTCTCAAAGTCTGCAACAGGCACTACACCAAGCCCAACAGCAAACTCAACAAGTAACTATAAGTAGAAATTTGGAACCCCAAATACTTCGAATTTTTGATTCAAATCGAATACAAACGTATTCGATTGAAGTCCTAGATCCGGAAACATTCAAGCAGCTGCAAGTGACACAAGCAGCTGCTACTAATACTCCCAAAGTTAGTTCCACAGAGACGACAGTGTTACCCCCAATTAGTCAATTGTTTTAATATAACGCCAGATTAGCATATAGGTTGTAACATTTTTTACAGTTTATTTATTTTCCTTTTAGTGTTTAAATTGCGGTCGTCATGCCATATTAAGTTGTTCACGTTGTACATTGGCCGTGTATTGTTCTCCATGCTGCCAAAAGAAACATTTGCCCTCCCAGCAGGTAATACAAGTGTACAAATTGTCACCGATTTGTAGTTGTATCACTTTGTAACCAGTTTATGTAACTTGTAAAGCATTGTCGTCTATCCTTCTCAACTAATTTAATATTGTTTTCCCAAAACAACAATTGGGTCTGTGTTTTTAAGAATAACTCCTCTAATGTTAGTACAAAACTAATTTTCATATTGTGTTGATTTTACTTACCAAGCTGCTGAAATATTTAATTTCGTACATATTCGTATTTTTAAACTTTCCACAGGGAGTTTGCATTTAAGGAATTTAAAATATGGTTGGAAACTTAAGCGAATTGATAAGCGATTTTGGTACTGATGTATTGTTCAGCACTAGTAAGAATTCGCAAAAACGTGCATGGTGTGCAATATTTTGAATGTTGTATATTGTTAAGATAGAGTATAACGGAACAAACATTATATGGATCATTTTTATTTAGACTACGTTTCAGGATTGCACTGTCATCGAAACGGACTTTGTCTTGAAATCAATGCCAAACGAGGATCCAAAGATTACCCCATGATTTGTGATCTATGTACTAAATTTCAGTTGTGATTGTATATATATAAAATTTAGTTGAATTTTCATCAATGAGTCATTATTGACATTCAAATGTCTTAGGGTTAGTTCACAGAACACGCGAAACAATAAAAAAATCAAGCAGCTACCAGTTTACCAATGCCAACATTAGAATATATCGCTGTAGCATTTAGATTATTTCCGTGTTACGTGATATGAGCTTTAGCGTATTAGTTAAATCTAGTCGGACAAAAAGAATTCATATTAGTGTTAAGTCACTCTTTATGATTTAAGTTAGACCAAAGTATATGTTGGTAGTACCTAATCACCGTGTTAGGCAAGTTTTAAAACATTTTAATTTAATTCAAATCAACGAGCTCTATTACTTATATGTACTTAAATGTATTAATTAGTTAGTGTTCGTTAGGCGGCACTGCTAATTAATAAGGATCTCTGTATCTGCCCTGGAAGAAAATTAATTGGATCATATGATAGAACCATGCTTTGTTTACACGGGACTAGTCGTGGGAAAGCGCTGTATAGAATTTATGAAACAGTCTATGCAGGTAGCTACGGATTTGTAATCGGGAAATCAAGTCTAGTAATTCCAGCCAGGCATACAAAGTTATTAATTGTCGTAATTAAGCTCAGATAACATAGAATGTGATGGCAACAGAACCTGAGCGATTCAGTTCCACGAAGAAATTAAAAATCTGTCGTCTTCATCGCCAAAATCGCATGTTATGTTAATTGTGCATTAACGTGATACCCGATCTTAAAAGATTCGTTGCAAAAAACTAGTTTCAATGCAATGAATAGCACATGTTGCTTAGACTCGTGATTGTATTCTATATTTTAAGTAGCTCGTGTAGTCACTGACAGGTATCTCAATATAATTTTGAATACTTTTGTACTTTGAATGGTGACTGTGTCTTTGAATATACATAGATACTTCTCCACTGAATGCATGTGTGGCGAACAAATTAATGTGTACACAATGTCAATCTGTTTGTAACTTGCAGTGAAACTCAAAATTTGATCTGTGAATTCGCAGGTATGTAATGTTTAGTACGTAATAATTACATTACAACTTTAGTCAATGTCTTAATCATCGTTGTCTAAGTTATTAAATGTTATTATTAATAAACTGGACATACAGTTCTTGTGTCCGAAAACGCTAATATAAATGTATAACTTCTCATTGTCATATACAAATACAATTTTGGCATCATATAGATACATACATACAAGGTGCAAGATGTACTGGGGTAGTGTAATTGTAGTCAGCAGTGGAATCTGAAAATGGTATGTTATTACTCTTTAAGGTCTGATGTGGTGGTGTATAGGCTGTTCCAGGAAGAACTGGAACTTGCTATCCACATGTTATCATGAAAAACGTACATATAAAAAAGTTTGCTCAAAGAGATGAGCATTCTTGGTAACAGTTAACCTGGGTTAAATACCACAGCTATAAGTGTCATATAAGGTTTAATAATCACCGTCATCATCGATAGAAAAAACAACGGTTGTGGTATTAAACTCGAAAGTTTGTAAGATCTGGGGGCAACTTATCATGCATGTATGTCAAACTTATCCGAAATTCTGCAATTTCTTGAGTTTAGCAACGCGCCATGCCCAGTCTATAAGAATGTGTTCATTGCGTCAAACCGCAACTCACATCATCAAACATAATCATCGAAACAGACACGCTAATTGTAAGTTAGAAGTGATTAAGAAAACCTTGATTTTTATTATTCACCCCTCTAAAATTACCTTTAACTCTTTCCGCGTACAAGTCGATCCTGACAGCCTACAGAGCTGTACTTACTTGGTGATATGGTGATCTATACAGCTTTCATGATGAAGTTCTGTGTTCAGTGAGAAGTTTATTAATCCAACCTATGTCTATATAGGAAGACTGAATAAAAAAAATGTCCAACATTAAAGCTGTGACTTAATCTAGTTACATGTAAGCGAGTAAAATATGCTTTAGAGAGCTGACATTATTAAATCAGTAAAAGGTATGCCAGCCGCCCTAAAGGGTTGTTTGAAGTAAGTACCGCGGCACGTTTTGAGGTTAAAGCGAATTTTAGATGAAATATGTATATCTATGTACACTATTAATGTCGGGGAAGAAGAATAGACTTGAGTATCAACGTTTTGGCACAAGCTCTTACGTATAATAGTTAGAATGTTATAATGCTCATCATTCCTAGTTCTGTATCTACGTAAGTCTTTTTTATGTGAATACATTTCCTTTCTTTTACATGCTTTCCTATCTATACGCTACATGAGGTTTCGCTGGATAGAATTAGGAATACGGAGTAAATTGGGAAATGGAATTCCTCGACCTGTTCTCCAGCCTCCATCATCGTACTGATTCGAAAGAATAGTAAAGTTCCATTATGAAGCTTTTAAAGGAAAACGGAAATCGTTAAGGGTCTGTTAAATGCTTCACTAAGCTTTCCTTTCCGCAGTTCACCCTATCCATTCACTCCCTCCTCACATTTGACCCAAGCAGCAAAAAATTCTAATGGGCATTTCAGCAATCACTTATTTTCTCAACCACCTTCTCGTTCGGAGATATGTATACTCTTTGAATAAGATAATGTATATGTAACAATCAAAGTTGAACAACTATCATTTTTCTTATACCGATTTCGAAATTATGCACGAAAAGATTTCTTCCCTATACTATACAGTTTGTATTGATTCTCCCTTCTAAACCGTATCTATGCAAGGAACGGTATGGTATGTATGCTATTTGTGAATATCGCTCCAACATTTTGTGAACCACATGACGAAGGTTATTCAGCTAAATATGATACAAAGATGACACGTTATGAAAGATATTACTAATTGTCTTGTCATGTTAACTGTTTTTTAAATATTAATAAATTAAGGTGTTAATCAAAACATAACCCAATAATTGCTAGTGTAAAAACAATGTGGAGCAGAAATTGTAAATGCAATTTTCAAGTTGTTCCTTATTGAACAGAATGAACATCATGTAATCCTAAGCTGAAACCAAAATTCTAAGAAAGGTGACGGTGACCGCTTTTGTGATTATTTTTGCCCCTTCTGCCGTTAATATTGTGATGCTTTGACTTCCGCCTCGACTGAGTCAGCGATAAACTAAGTTCTTACGGGGATAAAGTTTTTACTCCTTGATCCTTTGCATACTCACGTGAAGCCGAGAAAGGATGAATGGAAATGTCAAATATGACTGAAGTTATAATTTGTAAAGAATATTAAAATATTACTTTATCTCGGAGGTAAACATGCTGCTTCTTCAATTATAGCACAAAGAGTCAAAAAGAAGTAAAAGGTTTAAAAGCGGAAGAACCGGAAACCTGTTTTTGACCACATTATGGATAGTGAGCAACGGGTAAAATATCTATGGTACAAGAGTAAGTCAAGCAATCTCCCTTTGCAATCTCCGTGGAATTCTTTGTTACAATCTGGAAGCAAGAACCGAAGTATTACACAGGCCAGTCAAAGCTGTCTATTCCATGGGCCTGCTAGCACAAATCTGCTAGAGACGCTTTTTATGCTCTCGCATCTGACTGGAATCATGGCAGTTGGATCGGTGCGGACGTGAAGTTAAATCGCTCAGATCCGGTTTTGTGCCTCCCTCCTAGTGCGCCCAAAGTGCAAAGAGGTTTCCTTTTGATTTCTAATGACATAAAATGAAATAAAATTGCATCGGCTCATTTCATTCCTCACTTCAGTAAGGAGCTGTTGCTCTCTTAAAAGCTCTCCCTATTTCTGAATCTTCCGACTTGTCTTTACTTCTGTTACTCCGTTCTGAATTTATTCCACAATTTCAATACTACTTTACATTTTTTATTTCTAAGTCAGGATAAAATTTCATCATAAAGCTGGAGTTTAAGTTTGGGATCATTAACTACTGCTACAACCCCAGGCCTTACTTCGAAGCTCCGGATTCCTTCTCGAATCTGACCAGCAACCACTTCCCCATTTCGCCCCAGTCTTCCGTAGAGACAACTTTCCAGATTCCTTCGCTTACAAGACACAGTCCTAAGATGCTTGCATCTACACAGAAAAATCGAGAAAGATTCGCTATCAAAAAGTCCTACAGCATTGAGGTTAGTTTCACTACTTTTTATCCTATAAATTTTTATTTGCATACTATAAAAACTATTAGATGCCACCGAGGTTTCAAGTTGTTGTTTACTAAATACCTAGTTACAGAAGTGCATGCAATATTTTATTCCAAGAAAATGTAGCTTGAATAGAATTGAAAGTAATACTAGAATAAAAAATTAATTTTTCATCACCGTGTTCAATGAAAGTATTAAATGTAGGTAGATATGATTTGAGACAGTAGTTATTGTATATATTTTCGAGGTTCCCTTCATTAAAAACTAGTAATTTCTGGTTAAGTTTGATTAGTCAAAGATTTCGCGTTGATATTGGGATAGGTAGGTGTAGAAAAGGGCGTGGGTGATAAAAAATAATTAGTAAAACTGGCAAACTTCATAATATTCTAGCTTTTACCATGTACAGTAAACAATGCAACCTGCTACAGAACTTTAAAATGATGTAGTGAAAGGATGTACATATGTTAATACAGTTAGGGAGGTATACCAACCTTATTAAAAACTTGAAGTTCATACTGTAGGATGTCCCAATCAGAAAATCACTGGTAACCACAACAACAATTTGTATATATTCAACAATGAATGGGGAAATTTTAGACTGTTCAACTGACCAGCTTAAATTAGTCTTGACCTTTTCTTCACTCCTGCCATTAGTTGGCTACTAATGTGTGCTCATAAAAGTTTACCAGAATAGTCCCATATTTTTGATTACCGTATGCATTTCTTTTCGTACCAACTGTGGGAAGCCCTTGAAGTTTTTTCCAACAACTTTAAAAATCGAGGAAATACATAAACCCAATTTGAGATATTTTCGTCAATTTTTTGCATTCATCATTACGAATGACATTGAGAGATGAGATTCAATGCTGCAATATCCAAGCTAATTTTCAGGATTACCGCACTGGCCTACGAAGATACACATTTATAATTCATTTAAAAATCGTCCTTGGAGAGGTTTCAAATTTTAGTTGTATGTAAGCTATTTGATTTTATTCTTGTATTGCAACTTTGCAACGGCACTAACGATAAGAAACAGTTCAACATTTGAATTACCTAGGCTTGATCGCTATGGGGCAAGGAGCGAAACTCCATCGTCTCACTCAATTAAGCATTAATTCTATATACAGTATTATTTGAAAAGCAATACCGTAATAATATTTGACCATCCATCCAGTCTCCTATAGGATCAATGAGAGAGGTACTTTTTATGCGTACTCCAATAATAATACCTAGTACCTACCTACATTAACTAGATAGGTAATACCAGAAATCTATGCTGACATGGGCAAGTTGAGATTATTTCTACCAATTCTATTTGTACTTTCACTAAGTATATATGATATAACTGGGAGCTGGTACGCTGCAATTATATAGATCACAAATATGATCCTTCTATAATTGATAAGGACAGCTACCTCTATGATATATTCAAATTCCTTTAATCAATCCTTGTCCGCCACGTCTCCGGGATTATAAAATAAAAAAATCTTTTGTACCTCCATCAGCGTCTTTATTACGTCAAGTCCATGGGATCCATCTCTATAGAATCCAGTCACCCTCCCTCTCTCTCTCCATCCGCTTTTATAATACCCTGATAGGGAAAGCGCCAATAATCTCCATTAATATCCAATGTAAATTCAAATAAGATGATCTTACTAATTTGTTCGCTAATGCTTCCGCCCCTAAGAATCATCCCTGTTCACTATAACTCAATTATGGTGCTGCTTTACAGATAACATTAGAACATTAATTTTGCCATAATAATTGATGCTTTCAAAGCAACAGAAATAAGTTTTTAAGATGATAATTTTAAGGTTTGTAATAACCGTTGGCAAATTTTTTTAAAGGTATCATAATTCCACTTTAGCAGTACATAGTTATTCTTTGTAATTAAAATGTTATGCGATATTGACAAAGGAGTTCATTTAGGTATGTGTAGTTTTAACCGCACAATGGACTTGAGAGACAAACACCATGTCCTTTATGAACACATGTGTTTGTGTTGACCTTTATTAAATCAATGCAAGTTAGTATATTACTGTAAATTGTATCCATTGGTCCTCATCTCAGTAATTTTTAATTTATTTCATTACCCTAATGTGTACATGATAACAAACTAACGAATTTTCGGGATGAAGAGGTTCCATGTGCAAGATAACGAAAAATCAGATCCAACAATCCAAAGTTCATATAATAAGTTACAGAAGCGGATGCAAGGCAGGCTCACAAGCTTTAAAATAATAACAATAGCGTTAAAACAAGTGGCTGCCATGACGTCAAGGCTTCCCTAAATCAACTTAATGTTATTTAAAGATAAGTTCCTGAAAATAATCTCTTGAGTCATAACGGCACAAATGTGAAGGTATAGTAACAAAGAGAATCTAATAAAGAGTAAATTGCTCTTCTGAGTATTGAAGCTCTCAAGTACTCGAATATGAACTCACGTTCTTGATTTAATGATGCAACTGCAGCAGGTATAATGATTCTGGTGTGCTCAAGAGTACCCCATGTACCTGTGCGGTTACACCTTTTGAGGTATCTACTGATATGACGATATGACATAAGTAGCCTCCATATCAGTATGCACCTATACAAGTTCTGACTGGGTGATAATCCTACTCCTGACATGTTCGTATATGTACAAAGGAGACAATAATTATAATTAAGTATTTACATCATTTAGAATGAGAGGTTTTTTTGTATTTGAACCGTAACTACGTATACATGTTTAAACATGGATCTTAATAAGGGCCTTAGTTTATGAACAAAATGTAATATGTTACATCTGTACAATTGACAATGCGGATGTCTTTACTTTTGACACGTATAACCAATTCTTGCTCTAACATTGACTTTAACATTGAAGTTTATGCTACAATTACTGATAAATGAATTCATGGAATCTGTTTGTGGCTTCAAATTTTTTCACATTAAAAAAGAATTTTGTTGGTTAGTTGGTTACCCTTTGGAATATCACACGTTATATTAGTCTCTATATTGAAATAGAGTGTATACATACAGAGCAAAAACATAAGATGAGGAGGCCAAATCTATCTAACTGGCAATATAAAAGCGGCACAAGTTATCAAGTGCCAATTGAGTTGTTGAAATTTCGCCGACGATTGACTTCTAATCTCTCATCTGTTTGTACAGCTCACCGACAAGAAAAGTGACGTAGCTGTAATTGGTTCCCGAATTTCATCATAATTTTGAAATATAAATTGCCCTGATCACTCCACTGTCCCTTTAGTTCTTCATTTGAATCCGATTATACTATAAAAATTCCAAGCAATTTCACTTCTACAGATTACGTACACTGTTGTAAACAAAACAAAAACCTTCCTCCCGAAATTTTAGCTACGTACCACACAACTTGAATTTGTACAGTGCTTGAAGATATTGTGCAAATATTCGTCTGTATACCCTCATAAGGCCTGTAAACACCCGTATTAAATTGTTAGCATCTCATCAAACTTCATATAGGGCTGCCCTTGGAAATTGGGAAATACATAGGAAGCCCACAAGAGGAAAATCGGAAGTGCAAACATTTAATAAAGCTCAGACCTGAACGCTCAAATCCAATATCCCATAACGTTCTATATGTATATACTTATAGTTACAGCGGAGTAAATAACTCTAAGGTGCTCTTTCGTTGATCAACAAAACGGCTCTGTTCCAATATTAAAGAAATCTTAGTTCCGATTATCAATCTTAATTTTGAAATTCCCCTGCGGCTCACTCCCTATTTTCTGCTCCTTATCAATTAAATTTATTTTTTGTTTAATAGAATAAGGCATACGACGTCCAATTTCCCTTGCCCTTTTTGTTACTTTACCTTATTTTGCACGTCCAACCTTATATTTTATTCAAAGCACCATGGAGGATTTCTTTTTGCATAACGAATCTGACTCCGACTGCAGCTCTGGCTCCGTAAGTACTTTTTTTTTTATTTTCAATGAAATCTTATTTTTCCTTTTATCAAGTGTAAAGAGAGCTGTACCTGAAACCTTTACATTTTTGAATTGAATAAGAATCTAAATCAAACCAATATTCACGTCGACAAATTCAATTTCCTTTCCCCCCCTGTCCTGTCTCTCGCAATTTCGTTTCCATATCCCCTTTTCCGAATTCCAAGGTAACGGCTCCATTGCTATTAAGACTTTTCTGTTAGGCAAAAACAAAGGGCCAGCCCTATTAAGCTGTCACAGCTGTACAAGACATGCTGTAAATATTTTTTGGCTAAAAATGAGATACTTTTACAGTCCTCATAGCTGATTCCATGGGTACTCTTCCTTTGAGAACAAATACCCTCGAGTGTAAACAACTTCCATATCTTAAATATTCTGCCGAGAACTATTCTTAGAACTTTGCGTCATCAAAATGCTCTTTTTATATAGATAGATACATTTACAGGCCATATAAAGTAATTTAAAGCATATACTATACACCCCCACAACCAAAATTTCAGATTGATTTGCAATTTCCAACGAGGGAGCATATCTTGCTATTTCATTTTATATATGCGAACCCATTCCCAAAGCTCTTTCTTTATTCTTCTTATACCATCTCGATTTTCCAACAAAGCATTGCTTCTATTGAAATCTAGTATAGACAATGAAAATCATGAACGTAAAATTTCAAAATAATTCATAATAGCTTCCTTATATTTTACTTTGAGGAAGCAGACTTTTTAATTAGACAAAAGTAACGTAACCAGTATAGTATAGAGACCCAAAAATAAAACATGAATTTGCTATTTTCAGCATAAATCCGTGTAATATGTATGCATCAGACTCTCTTGAGGTTTGAGGGAAGCGTGGGATGTACAGGAAAGCATGTTCGAACTCGACTGTTTTCATAGCCTAGTCACTTTCTGTTTTAGGTAGCCTGAGGAAAATCTCAAGAATCTCCTCCCTAGCTTTCTCGGGGAGGAAAGAGCACATGCTATAGCTATATAGATGGAGGATTTTAGGACGGATATTAATGGGCATTTTATAGTTAGAGTGGAAGCATAATCTTTTACACTGTATAGTCAACTTTGACCTATTACCTCGGAAGGTAGAGGAGAATTTCTCTTCTAAAAGGAAGGGCTATAATAGCAACACACAAATAATAATAACATTTGTATTACTTGCACGTTCCAATATGGAGATATCGTGTAGTGATTACGGACGTTCCGTCATACATACAATGCTTTCGGCACTGTATAGTTTCAAGGGGCAAGGCAAGACTTTGAAAGAGCAGCCAAACCTATATACATACCTGTTCTTCACTGATTGTACAGAGGCTTAAAGGTATTTATCAAAAGCTCAGCTCAACTTGACAATTCCTCACATGGACTCAGTTACCAGAAAATTGCATTAGGCGAATATCAAGAAAGTCGTCACTGCTCAACAGTTTTCTATAAAAATATCATGTCCTGATTTCTTATGCTAGGGATAATGGTAACATTACTTGCCATTAATCATGAGCTCCGACGTACAAGTCTGCTTTTCCTGAGTGCAGTTCCCTGCCCAACTCCTAAATAAATTCGAATCAATTTCATGATTGTCGTTGCAAATCGCTAGAGCGTATTGAGTCAGATTAGTTTCGAAAAATATAGCAACAAATGAAATCCAGTCAACATCTTTAGACTTTTAGATGTACATGAATATATTTATATTTTTTTAAAAGAAGAACTGAAATATATGTTTTTATATTTTGAAAGGGAGAACCGAAATATAAATATATATTTTACGGAATACCCTTGGACGCATTGTAATCCAGTCCAGAGATTGTCCAACGAGAGTGGGTTTATGTCTTAAGATGTGACATAAGGGGCACAATGATCCTTGCTCTTTCCATTTCGTTTAAGTACTTTGAGTATTCATGTAGGTAGGTAAATTTAATTTTCAAGAGCTAGAGAAGGCAAGGGAATAATATCATGGAATTGGGTCTAAAACTATGACGGCGGTAATGTCATTCTGGTATAGACAATGGGGAAAAACGATGTCAATTTAATAAATCCATATAGAAATTAAAATGCCTCCATCGCTCAGAGAATTAAATGAAGTCTACTGGGAGTGCGTTTCATCATAAATGGAAAATTAATTTAATTTCACACTATTAGTGATCCAATATATGGCCCATGAGTACGAAGGTGTCGAAGTTAGGAACTTTGGGAGTGTTAAATGAAATGAGTCTAAAGTAATGTAGTGAGCAAATTGCGTTACTGAAGCAATTTCACAAGAATAAGGCTTTTACATCTCTCTTTACAAGAATGAAAGCGGTGCCTTAATAAAATTATAGAGGAGTGTATTACAAGCAAAATGGTGTGAATAATATGATGCTCCAATAAAGATGCTCCGCATGGCACTTTTCTGCTTGTGTTTTATCAAAATTTAGGTCTTTTCCTGCTAGTTCTCTCACTCTAAAAATTTTTTCCTTACATTCAATTATTCTGCGTATGGCTATTTTGAAGGAGAATCTTTTGATGTGTCTTAAGGGCATTGACTTTTGATTATTTTTTTCAGAATGGCTATCCTTCTCGCCGCCGCTCGTTGGTCGGAGATGCCCGTTTCGAGACTCAGGTGAACAAAGAAGCCAAAAGAACATGGCTGGAAGAAATTCGACAACTGTCCCGGGACTCGGAACTGTCTGAGGATGACTTACTTCTCGTGGATGATACGATTTTACCCGTTGAAGAGATACCTAAAGCCAAGGATGAAGACAAGCCGGAAGAGACAGATTTGGTGCTTTCTCTTACGGACAGCATGGTTTCTCTTGCGAGGATTTTAAAAACAATGGACGTAAGTGGATTATTATTGGTTATTATCCGGCTATTACTGGAAACACATTTCTGTGTATGTAACTCAATATTTTTTTAATCAGAATTCAAGAGCAAGTGTCATTCATCTGGAATCGCGTCTTGCTCGGGACCGCCATTGCCAGTTTGACATTCTTTTCAAGATTAATGTAACCAGGTCAAACTTGGTTAGCTTGGTGAAGTCTTTGAGGCAAAGCAAGTCCATTTCCTGCGTTAAAGTGATTGCCCATCAAGGAGCGATAAAAAGTTATTATAGTTTGATTATATTCAAAATCAGAGATATCTGGGGAAAATGTTGGATATGATTTGGGACTCTAATCTTATGTGTATTATTTTTAGTTCCATGGTTTCCACGCCACATTTCTGAACTTGATATGTGCAACCATTTGATGACCAAGTTCGAACCTGATCTGGATATGGATCATCCTGGCTTTGCTGATAAAGTTTATCGTTCACGCCGAAAGATGATAGCTGATATCGCGTTCGAGTACCGATAGTAAGATCATTGTATTTACTCCATTAAAATATATAAACAAAAGTTTATTTCTACTTTAGTAACATACTTGTTTGCTATCTAAATGACTTTCTGATGTACGTAACGAATTAATATTCTTTTTTTTATGTATGTAGTGTTTACAATGTAGAGATTCTGCTCTATGTGATATAATCGTTCATCAGTCTACTTTGTAGTTTAACTTATATGCATTTTTGAGTCATTATGCCACTAGTCGGAAAGATCAAATACTTTAGTGACCAGGTGTATACGCATGTTGAATGTTTATTGTTTACTATTCCTTCGGGGAAGAAAGTTTATAATAAACAGCATTTCTGCATAAGTATTCTGGTCGCCAAAGCTACACAGAAAACGATTATTGAGTAGAAACAAATGTTGGGCTCTTTCGTTTCAACGGCGAAAAAGTATACTGGCGTCGGTTTTGATCATGTACATATATACATACTCTTTGCAGTGGTCAAGTCATACCTCGGGTGAAGTACACCGAAGAAGAAATTCGAACCTGGGGTCATGTTTACAATCAACTGGTGTCTCTTCTATCAACACATGCTTGTAAGCAGTACATTGCAGCGTTCAGACTTCTGGAAGAAAATGTGGGGTACCGGGCCGACAACATCCCGCAACTAGAAGACATTTCTAGATTTTTGCAACGTACGGACGAATGATTTCATAAAGATTAAGTTTTAATTTTCGTACTAGTATGCCCGGACTTAATTATTAAATATTTTTATATAATAGGTCGAACTGGATTTATACTAAGACCTGCGGCTGGACTTTTGACGGCAAGAGATTTTCTTGCTAGTCTTGCATTCCGTGTATTCCAGTGCACTCAGTATGTACGTCATGGATCTGCGCCGGATCATTCTCCCGAACCGTAAGTAAAAATTTGTGATATTGAAATTAAAAGTTAATCAGAAGGTATTATATATAACCTTATATTATAAGGGACTGTATTCATGAACTTCTGGGTCACGTCCCAATGCTTGTGGATCCCTTGTTCGCACAATTTTCGCAAGAACTAGGACTTGCTTCTTTGGGAGCCACAGATGAAGAAATCGAACAGTTTTCTACGGTAATTAGATAATTCTTTGAATATAAACTACATGTGTTTTTGTAACACGATAGGTTGCAAATGAATTTTATGGTATTCGGTTCTTAACTCGCATTTTATTTATTTTTTAGCTCTACTGGTTTACAGTGGAGTTTGGTTTATGCAAGGAAGATGGAACAGTGAAGGCTTATGGAGCTGGGCTACTTTCCAGCTATGGAGAGTTGCAACATGCTCTCTCGGATAAACCGGAACATCGCAAATTTGAACCCAAAACTACAGCTATTCAACCATACCAAGATCAGGATTACCAAGATGTGTACTTTGTTGCTGAAACTTTCAATGAAGTCAAGGACAAATTCCGGTAAGCATTTATCGTCAGACGTTATTGTTTTCAGTGTCTATCGATTGTCGGTGTAATATTTTCCGTTGTTTTTTTGCAGTCAATGGGTTGCTGAAAGCATGTCACGCCCCTACGAACTCCGGTATGACCCGTTCACTCAAACCGTGCACACTTTCGATTCAGTGGACAAACTCTCTAGCAGCTTAACCCAGATGAAAATCGAGTTGAACTACATGAATAACGCTGTTAATAACATGTCATATCGATAAGTAGTGTCATTGTCTCCACTCGGTCTAACCCAGCACCAATAATGTTTTTAAGATTTTTAGTAATATTCTTAAATTCAATACACTTACTGTCGAAAGATTGTGAAGTTGTCTTAAAAACAGCCTTAGTTCTTTATGAAATTAAAAGATTGAGTTGTAGCCGTAATTGGTAATAGTAAAATGTAGTGCTAGATAGATATTAAGATTGGTGTTGGTAGGTATCTGTAATATTAGTCCTAGTTTCGGTAATGTTAGCCATATTGCAAATTTTTGCTCTTCAAGCAACTAACGATCAGTTTTTTAACACTGCAGTAAAATCATTTTGTACCCACTATGTTTTGTCAATTTTGTATCCACATGTAGTTTTATTAAGGTGCTACCGAGTGGAGAGAATAATACCTAAAGTTGCTTGACATAATAACATATGTCATTATTTATTAAAGTGCAATTTAAAAGAAAGTTTGTAGTGTTGGGATTGACTTTGTTCATATCTAAACCGATATGACATAATATATCCTGTACTTTTATTACTTTTTATTATTTCTTAGAATACCGGATATTTGCCGATAGGTTTTACTTTACGAATTTGTCCTTTTAATTTTTCTCACCTTCAGTATCCTTTCAAATGTTAAGCACATTATATCTTCCGTTTGATTATTATACTACTGTCCAATGTCTGTATTTTTAAGTTTAATGACTTGTAATATAATCACATGTAATATTAGTTGTAGATGCTCTAGATAGTTGTTAATTCTGTACCTTATAATCAACATCTTCAATTCAAAAAAACAATCTTTTATCAAGTTTACTAATGTGGATGGTGGAAATTGGTGTACCTTTAAATTTGGTGTTAAAGCTTGATGTGATGTATTATGTTAAATATAATTAAATATACCTATATGTGTAGTTGGCCTGCATGCAGGATGTATACTGTAATAAAAATTAAATTCACTAAATGAATAGAAATCTCTAATACTATAGTATTGTCTGCTGAGCAGCTACTGATAATACAAATATTAGTAATATAAATTATAAGAATAAGAACGATTCTTGGAATTGTGGGAAATCTTATGCTCTTATTGTATAAAGAGATCTGTGGTTTAAATTAAAATATAGTATATGCATGCGAAAGTGACGTGTATGTTTATTTGTATCTTAGTTCCATGAAGGGTCTATGATGTTAGATGATGGCCAACTTCAGTAATATTAAATTACAGTAGATATAGAAGTTATATTTAGTATTTACTATTTGGACCAAAAGTGATTCACATTCTAACAATTGAAAATATACCTAATATGTACACGCTTGCCAATCACTCTAAATGAGGTGAGAGAATCAAGAATGCAAATACATTAAGTGTTACAATAACAACTCTTCATGGAGATGGAGAGTGAATATTGTTGGACTAAAGATGCTGATTCATTGGAGCGCCTCTAATACATTCACTCTTTTCGTTGGAATGTATGTAATATGTTTAATGTCGTGTAACACATAGTTCGTGACCTAGTAAAACAGAAATATATTAGTTAGCCGTGTGTAAAATCAACTGTCACGCCCTAGTACATCTAAAGGCTCTTTAGGTGCCACTTTGTGGATGACTAGAGGTCATGTGATAATAATACATGTTGAATGTATCTATAGTTAGTTGAGTATAGAGTAACAAAATCTAAGCAATCGGAACAAAAGTCCAGTCGGGGATGCCTGAAATCAGGACTTTAGGTGCCGGTTAGTATTCCTCTGGCAATTCATTGCAGAAACAGTGTATGGTCAACAAAGGCGGTGCTTAAGTTTTACAGACTTGACTACTGTTTGAGTTTTCTTCATGTACACTGTTGATGCTTCTGGAAACCCCATGTGTATGTCAAAAGCACCTTTGTAGAATGTGTTTGTAGTAGAAAATGTGTTAATGTGCTGGTTCGTGTGTATAGAGCTGTACATGGGGAGTTCGGTGTTGACTTGTTGGTGAGTAAGAAGTAGTTAGAGGACCTTGTATAGTCCTTATAGCGCAAATTCTGTCTACGTAAATGTTAATGTAGTAATGGTCAAATTGTGAGAAAATTTTCTATCATCAACCATTGATGATGACTATGGGGATCAAAATGACCAATCAGCTGGACATGCTGGGACCAAGCCAATCATATTGTATTGAACATGTAAATAGTAGATTAATTACTGTTAGTTTTGTTGATAGCATGTGTAAATCAAAGCTTATACACATAAGCTTTGATTAGGTATGTGTCAAAGCGTATAGAGTAAATAAACGTTTAGAAATAAGTGTCGGCTCTTAGAAATATAGAAAAAAAGCTCTGCTATAAGGATGCTTTGGAACCCTCAGTTTGAAACCATCTGTACAGAACGGCTCAATTCTGACCAAAGTCTCATCAACTCCATGATGCGAAATTGGACCACACAGGCAACAAAGGAAAGTAACGCGAACACAACATTGCATGTTTGTTCAAATCATTGTTTGTTGTTCTGTTGCGAATCACTGACGAAGTAACACAAGCTAGGGGTTTCAGTCGTGCCACTTGCTTGTCTGGTGCTATGGCTTTTTAATGTAACGAGTGAATGGTTAGGATTAAATGTAAGTAGTGAAGGATTAGATCGTGATTCCAGTTTAAATAAAAAATATACAACTTATGCATTAGTTAATTATTGTAAATATTCCAATCAATATCCGGGTAAATTTGAGTAGCTGAGCAGGAATAATTTTGAAGGATTAAGCTGAATACTACATTTTTGGTAACCCATTCAATACTTACAGATACTTTAATTGTGTAACTATTTAATGTTTCAATTAATTCTACATAGTAAACTTATAATAAATACGAAGTGAGCTTATACGAGCAGTGATATCTCATGATCGGTCTATTATTTCAAATAAAGCAAATTTTCATTTGTAAAAATGTTTGTTATGAAAGGACAAATATTCATTTAACTAGTTACCTTAATATCATGACATATTAAGTTGTCTCTGTCTGCAATGATACCTACAAATTAAAGTGTTGTTGTACAAGAAATGTGAAATTTTTGGCTTTCAGTTAGTTGTCCGAAATTAAATAAATATGCATTAAATTAAAATAAAGTATTACAATGAAAAATCATTTTTCAAGAGCATATGCAACTACAGGTGTATAGTCCACTATTAACACACTTCATTACGATTTTCAAATTTAAGATATGTTTATTCACACCACGAATTTTGCCAAAGGAGTCAAAATACTTAAACTTACAAAATTGATCGATACTAAACATATGGTAGCTATTTTCTTAACATTGCATACATTTAAGTAATCAATATAATAACATTGCTTGTTAATTTATTTACTCTCCGCATTACATTATTGGGTACGTACAAACATGGAAATTCATGGTCCTACTGAGCTGTAAAGTTACAGGGGTAATACAGGACACTATTCTAAAATCTGCTTCCTGATCTTAGTCGATCACGGATCCCTTAGAAACCTTATCATTAGGAAGAGGACGGTTAACAAGACCAATCTCTTGGTTGGTAAGTTTTCTATACATAGAAAGTTTACATATATACTTACGTACATGTAAGTTATCATATCATATACACAAAATACATAGGTATGTAATTGTATAGTTGTCCGCGTACAGTGCATCAGCAACCATAATTATACGTCACTCAATGCTGTCAAACTAGAAAAAATGGAAGAAGAGGTTGAAAAATCAGTATGAACCCTCAGGGCATTTGATCGAAAGTAACCCCCCTACTCCCCGATTATATATTACCAGTAAATATTTTGGCTCACATGTCGTGGATACATAAAAAAGATTAAGCGGTAACACAGGTCCAGATTGATTAGCGTTTAATTTAGTTGAGGATAATTTCAGAGCGTATAAAAAACAACGGCTCTTACCAAAAACCTGGTGGAAATTATTAGATCTGTTATAGTTTCTTTTATAATAGCAAGAACTATGCTTCTTGATCTTTTTGACTCTTCAATGCAGCTGACAATTTCAGCATTATTATCTGATGGATGTCGAATAAAAAGATTTACAATAACATTGAGTCAAACAGGGGAATTCTATAATTATATACAAATACTCACAATTGGTTTTCAATAGGGATAATCAATGTCCAAATTGCAAGAGAGGTCATTATTCTAACGATTATTTTAAAAAAATATTTAGGGGATGGACGCATCTTAAACACTAATATGTTATTGTATTGGTTTTCTTTAATAGTGAATGTAAGTAAGTAGTAAACATTGCATAACTACTACTTTCTTAACTGTCTAACATTATTTTATAATAGCTTTAATAACCTATGTGTAGCTTGAACCATTATTGTAGCTACTGCTTACATATGCACAGTGAGTATACCACTGGCATTCTTAAAACGAAATCATTACAAATCCTACACACTATACTAACTTTAACGTTTTTCTATACATACAATCGAAACAATGAATAATAATTGGTAACATATAAAATTACAAAACAATCGTATTTATTACAAAAAAATATATAAAATAAACACCTAATACAGACACACAGATGTTTTACACAGTCACTTAGGTTATGGGTGTAAATTATATGACGGAATCATATCTCGCAAAAGGTTTCTTTTTAAATGGAAATCAAGTAACCACTTGTAAAATTTTAAGAAAACTAATGTATACTACATATAGAGTTACCACATGCTGGTTTTATCAACAAATTTTCTCTCTTAAGTAATTCATCCAGTTGTAACTGTTATCTTTCAAAATCTGTAGAGAAATCATGAAATCTATAAGAGGTAAGCATTATCTTTCCTACGATGTTGGTTATCATACCTGACTGAAATAATTCTGATTGTTACAAAATCAACGCTTCTCAAGACGTTATGTTATAAATTTATTTACAGCGAATCCTAAGATTACAAGAGACACGATTGTCTTTTTAAAAATAAAACGGATATCCCCGTTCAATTTCAACTGATTTTTACCCATAGAAGGAATACTCAGTACTTGATAATGTTTCATACACTTGATGCGATACTTATTAATGATAATTCCCGGTAATAATAATTTTATTGCACCAAATTCGTCACATAATAATGCTTATGCAGCAATCTAGCAAGTCAGTAACCGCCATTGGATTACCTTGATTTAATGTAAGAAACCCCAGAAATACAACGAATTAATTTCAAACATTTAACGGCGATGTTAGTAGATTTTTACGAGCTAATATACGTTAATTAATTTATGTTGAGCAGTTTAATATATCTTTGAAAGTATCCCGATGTTTAATGCAGTGGTTTATGAATTTATGATGCGTTTCAAACTTACGCAAAGCATTTTATGAGTATCATATATGAACTTCTACCTTTTGCTTCAAATTACATGCACACATATAAAAAGCAATAATAATTACTGTATAGTAATATAAACCCAGCAGAAACTCCTTTTTAGTAAGTTCCTTTGAAGTACGGGAGTGAAGCCTACTAACTGTTTCCTTGATTGGCACACACCAAAACTGCTCTCACACGGCTGGATTTCACGAATATAAAAACATAACTATGGATTTAACATGAAAAACATAAACGCTATTAAACGAAGTTGATAATCCATATCTTAGCAACACAGTCGTTTCACAGTTACATTTGCCAACTTATCTAATTTCTTATCTATCTTATCTGCTAAGTTTTAAGTATTACCCTTATAGTTTAGATTGTCATGACAACTAATAAACATATAAGTTCCATGCATTATTATCATGTCAATTTAATTATTTTTCGTCATAAATATGACCCTTTCTTGTTAATGAAAACCAGAAAATGAAAAGCCTGTTTTACCGAATGATCTATATGAATATTGCTGAACTTTGAGGTCTCTGTGTATACTTATTGTGTTACTTAAGAAATGTAGAAATACGTATGTAATTATGGAGCTGAGACTCGATCAATTCACTTGAATAGACGTATATGTATAGGTAAAAATAAATAATCTACAAAAGAATAATATAGACATGTGCTACAATTAGATGTATGGAGATGGAGACCTAACAGCACGTGTTGGAATCATTTGCTAAAAGCTATGGTCTAAAAATTACATTATCAGAAACTCGACAAGCACACATTCCATTTCATGCAGTGTTATCACTGTTGCACAGGTCACAGTTTACAAGACCGGACGGATCGCAATGCATGCATTTAAGTGCCACAAATTCCGTGGTAAAGTGATTCCTATGTACAGATTTCTTCGATCCATTGCAAATGGGGCACGGGAGCATTCGGAATCCTCCACAACGGTCACATGTTGTCAGCACTGATAAACTCTGAAAGCACAACAAAAACAGCTTTTTACTTTTTATCATGATAAAAGCTATACTACATCTCACAGCATATTTAAAATATCTTATAACGTGAACACATGCCAATCCTTACTAACAAGTTATTTGGTACAATTGGGCACTGAATTGAGACAAATGGGGAAACCAGAAACAACAAGTATCTACAGATTGTATACTAGAAAGAGAATGGAATAGCCTCCGTAATCCCTTTTAAAAGTATGACTCCCAATTATTAAAGATGAATAAGTAATAATTAAGTTACTCAATATTATTCAAACTATTGGGACATAACATGACATTTAGACGTCTTAATTGTAGTTTTGGTAGATACGATCGCTATTTATGCAAATGTAGTTGTTTACTACAAAAGAGCTGGAGGAACTATAGACAGACATTTGTTTAAATGCAAACAAGAGTGTGAATGGGGAGGTGTAACTACTGAAGTAAATGTCAATATTCAGTTCATTGACTGGCAAAGGTATGTGCTTCCTTAGGAGTCAAAATTTTGACATATGAATACCGAACTTGATGTCGCTGTAAATTTTTCTAGGCCAAGTAATTATGTGATCTCATACAGTCTGACCTACTCTACTCATTAATATCGAACAGCAAACCACGTTCACTCATGTTCATTACAGCAACCACTGCACAGTAGTACCGCCGCATACCAAACTTTTTGCGGCACCCATTCGTGTATTACTTTCTTCTGCATAATGAGATCATTCATCCGCATCAAGAAAAGGATAGATCTCACACAACACACACAGAAGTGAATAGCTTTAGTGAATAGCTCGACGGCTAATTTGCCAGCGGATCCCAATGGACAAGTTCATACCAAAGTACAAAGACGAGAATTACTTTCCATAACTATATACACTACTTATACGGAATCAACTTATGCGAATTGAATCATATCTTCCCATCAAAGTAGATAGTTTGCTTAGCTATTCAGGTTTCGTCTCGAAAGATATACGGATATTACACCTGCCCTTCACCTTACGCACAAACTCATATTTCAGGACTATTATATGACATCATACAGTTATAATGCAATGTGAAAGTGTTCGTTTCAAAGATATCTTCCTTAAGCAATTTTTGTTGATTGGTTTTTTCAGCCTCACTCCCATATTATACACGTCGTGCATTCGAACAGGTACTTACTATCAGCAGGTATTGAAGCTGAAAGTTTTTATACTTGACGAGACACCGTTCCTACCACTATGGTCGAGTTGATAGGAATAGAAGGTCGTAAACTTTATTTAGTGCACCAATTATAGCCCGTTTAATTAAACATTTTCTCCTCGCAAATCAGAACTATACTTGATGCGTGCAATAACCCTACGAACTGTCTGTCATATCCGCAGTCATATGAATACAAAATAATGGCGGCTTAATTACCTTGTAAGGGCGAAGTAAATCTCGGAGTTCACCAGTCTCGTTCAATTTTTCAATCTTTTCTGCATCCTAAGGGGGGAGGAAATTTCAATAAAAAATTAGATTAGTTAATGGGATCTCAATTTCTTTTCACCAAACTTGGATTAATAATAAACACAAATTGTGGGCTAATTGTAGATTGAAATGGAAGATAAAAGGTGAAACACGCATGGGAACAATTAGTTAATATAATAAGCAAGTTCAATTTAACTTCACATCCGCCATTTTTCAGGTTACAGGTGAAGTTATTACTTAATTTAAAATTCAGAAGCTTTATTTAAAATATAAAAGCATTAAAATACATTAAGTATATTTACGAACGAAGATGAAATCCCATATTAAATGAAATATGATGTGGCAGACAACATCATTATGCTTTGAGGTAAACAGCCAAAACAAAAATGTAAAAGTTGTCAAAACAGCAGAACTTGGGGCTACATACTGGGACAAATTTATAGGTGTTTAGCTAAACTGACAAAAACATGTACTCACCCCGAGATGCTGACCCTCTAAGAAAACCTGAGGGAGTGGAATGTTATTAATTCCAACATTTAGACTTTTAGTGCATACATCAGCATTGCTGAACTGGTTGTGGTTTAAGTTGTTGCCACCATTGGAATTTGTGCATGCTGTCATATTGAATCGTGAGGGAAGTCGTTGGCGGATCTCATCTTGAATAGAGCGATTCATGTAACAGTCACGTTCATCAAATTTCACTAGAAGAGTTCGAAGAATTTGCTTGACCTTCTGACACCTCTGGAAAGTGTCACGGACAACACCCATACTGGTTACGTACACGACCACACGACCTTGCTCCTTGTCACTGAATGTCTGCAAAAATAGAAAGCCCAAATATTAGAATTTAGATACTGCATCATGTCACCATAATATTGTTTATACTATACGCATTTGCTCTTATTGCACACACTATTTATTACTCAGTTGAAATATTTATTAATTATGTCACTAACAGATAAAACAAGTATTTCATCTATTTCATAAGTATTTAACAAGAACTTGAAACCGGCTGTTACTGAACTTTCAAATCATTCCCAACTGCGAGGTTACATTGGTCCCGTATGAAAAAATCTATTGCAGGGCTATTGGAATCATATTTCATATCACTTTATTGACGCGTTATTCCTGCTTCAGTACAATATCGACCGAACCCCCAAGAGTTTACATGCAAGTCTATACATTATTAGCCTTAATTTAATTATAAGGTATCTTTTTCAGCATTGCAAGAGTCCCTAGATAAATCGTACATCTATACCCAATATAAATCTATTAACATAACGTGTAACTTTGAAGCTATTCCGGTACCCTTAAAGAGTATGCAGGTATGCGATTCCAGCAGATACGACAAGTTTCCCACACAACTTCAAAACGTTCAAGCTGCTGTGAAATTGCATGCATATAGGAATATGAACATAAATATACTGTGATCTAACAAATTCAAGAAGCAAAGGAACAAATAAAACTATAAACTATATATTACTGTTGTGTAAGTGCATATTCATTATCAAGGATTGGACTGTGAGTCAAAGTACCGTAACCAAACTAAGAAAATAGGAAAAGGCAAATTGGCACAATAAACAGGTACGATTTACTTTGAAATGCAATAAATTAACAAAACACAAAAATGTCAACAATAGAATCCTCTGCACGCTTTAAAATCCCAACAAAAGACATCCAGCAGGTAGTGTTTCTGTGTGTTTGTTGCTTATAGCAGCATGAGAAAATATAATCAAAACCATCATTTTGTTCACACAAGAAGTGCAATTTTTAAATGCAAGGAAGTAACTGAAACGCAAACATAAAGATTCAAGGATAAGAGGACACCTTTGCACCAAATATATATATATATAGATACAAATATAGTATTGAACAATTTGCCTTATTTCTCATCATATATAAATATAACACAACCTTACAAAATTACTTTATATAACGGAACCGGAGTTACTTGGAACAAAACTTCCAAAAGCAACTAATATTTGACTGAAATTTTTTAAACACAACACCTCAGGCGTCAAATTTTTCAGCTTCCGTTGTTGTTGGTTGGAAACTTCATGAACAATGACTTATTGTGTATGCATTGTAGTGTAAGGCATGATATCATCCAAGGTAGTGTGTATATAACCACACTTCCATTTATCTAATTGTACATACGTGCTCTTTGTTGAAGAATCATCCCCGTGATGCCCACGTTCGCGTCTTTACACCTTACATCGACAGGGTCAATTTTTCAACGCTCAATGTTTACGGAAACTAATATCCACCACAACACAGGATTTTTGTGTTGGATGAGACAACTGTCGGATTACTATCACAACTTCATCTATTCTTGAGTAGGTAATTGCGATTGTATAATTTATAATTTGTATTATCGGCATTTAGTAAAATTCCGAAGATTAAAATTTCTTTAAAAATCCAACCTGCAATTTTGACGTTTGAAGGTTACTAATTATCTACATACCTACGTAGATGAAATATTGTTTCAACCATGTAACTCAGACAGATACATTCACTGATGAGAAAAATGTTTAAATAGTAAAATTAAATATCAAGCCTTGGTAGTCTTTCGGTTACTGGACTTCGTCTGCAAAAACTGAAAACGGACTTTAGCTTACCACGAATTCTACACACCGCTTACAAACGACATGGAAATAAAATATTATAAACTAGTAAAATATTGTAAACTAGTTTACGTATGCAGATAGAACAAAAATTTATTTCGTAATAATTTAACAGCTAAATAGCCGCTGCGGTCTCAAATTAAAATGCCGAGTTTGGGTGAACAGCGTAATGATCTACACAAGAAGTATATACTGTATTAATTACAAATTAGGTGCACAACAAGACAATAAAAAATCAGAACTCCACTCTGAATGAATAACTTCTCATAAAAAAACAAAAACTCAGCCGTGTGGCTTATTTGAGGCATATAATCCCGTAATAAAATATCCGGATGCACTAAAAACCAAACTCCTGAGAATACATTTGGCCTTACCTACTTTACATTTCATTGCTCAGAGTTGAAACTATATGGAAGACGATTTTAATGTAGGTAGCGCATTATTTTTTATATTTACAAGATGACATAAATATTCTTCTTCTATGGTCTAGACTCAATACTATATAGCCCTTAGCTGCACACGTATCCGTCGCTGTTGTAGAGATAATTATTATCACAACAAGTCTACGAACGCTACGATATGCGAAAAATATGCTCGGTTTTTATTTAAATTACTTCACATAAAGTAAACATATAGTTACAAAATTGAATGTGAGGCTTAAATTAGCATGAGTTTAAATTACATATACTATGCACTTTACATCGCACGTGCGGCAAGGTTTTAACGCTTGTATAGCTACACTCAACGCAGCTGTTGTGAGTCAAAACTTAATAGGATTAATGAATAAAGAAGCTTTAGAGTTTCTGAAGAGGAACTATTCCATCACTTCTAGAATCATTTATTTAAAAAATGAAATTCTAGTAATTGAAAAATGACCAAAATAGTACAGTTGTGCTCGTCTTTATTGACAGTTTTGTCTTTCTTATATCAATACACATACATGAAACACCAATGAAAAAATTTAGTTCACTGCTCATATCTATAGCATTTGCTCATCAAAAATTGTCTTAAATGGGAATTTTAAACATTTTTCCTGCACAAATTCTAAGCAAAATGCGCTAATACCACAAGCAAGTTTTCTCCCTTCACCCCGCTTTTAAATCAAGCCAACCGGCACAAACATATGTTCTCCATACACAAGCGCCCATGTTATTATGATAATCAATTTATTCTGAGATTTTGAATTGTAGTGGTTATCAATGCTTTTATCACTACATATACAAGATAAATACAATCAAGTAACATGCTACAGCACTCCTGCATAATAAGTATGCAAAAGAATTAAGTGCTCTTCAATAGCTACATAGTAGGTGTGTAGTACATACACACATAAGTACTCTCCCTCTCTTTCACTGTATATACGGACGAAAATAAATTAACGCTAACTGTATTTTCTTCCCTTGGTACAATAGACTATTTCTATACACGCCAGCCATAGTCTGTCGTTCACGCACCATTTACGCCTGTATATAGTAAATACATCAGTTGCACCGTTCCTATTTTAATTGTAAATTATTAAGTTTACAGGAAATCCACAAAAGCAAAAGACTACAGGCACCAAAGTATTTCAAGCAGACCCAAATACGCAGGTTAGCTATTCTTAAAGGATTTTGTACATGATTTGCCACACTGCCTCTGCCCTTTGTTTCTGATTAAGCATCCGCGGAAGCTCCACTGTACGTTCCTTTCTGAGATCTAACTTTAGCCCAGACATCCGTCCACCTACGGTACTTTTAAGGAAACTTTCTAATTATCATATGAAGGAAGTGAGAATTCAAACCAAAATAAAGTTCAGACGCAGTTCCTCCCAGATTCTAGTTCCATTATAATAACAAATAGAACCAACCGAGTTCCCGAAGGGTCAGGTGAATGAAAGGATATTCACAGCATCGTTGCGTAGAAAGGTGACAAAAATACATCAAATATTAGTGTCAAAGGAACAATACAGCAGGACTAGTCATATTGTAACTTGGAAGTTATTTAGAGGAAAGTCTACAAAAGTAATAAACCTTTTAACGCGTAGCTGTGAGATTTGAAGAGGCATAATAATAATAATTCCCTATATCTCAGTCATGTCACACTTGTCACCATGATGAACCAGAATAGGAAAAGTAAAAGTCTGTTGAAAATTAATATCTTGAGATGAATTTGGTTACAAGATAATGCATGCTATTTGTATAATAGGATCTTTGTTACCATATTTCATTGAAGCCAGCTATAAAAAGTGCTCTTTAAGTTATTCAAAGTAAAATTTTGAGGAGGAAGAAATACTTTAAAAAAAGATGAATTATTCACATGAAATAGTGGAAACTGCATAATATAATGAAGGTATAGTGTCAGAAATCTGTATAATGAAATATGTGAACAGATTGCTCGCACAACATTTGTGCCTATAGACATCTTTTTTTTACATTGTTAACGAAAGTCGACCATACATAAATTCTTTGCATGCAACTTAACAAGGATTTGCGATTCATTTAGACCGTAAAAAAAATTCAAACTGGAACTTTTAAATGCATTTCAGTGTAAAAGTGTTATCAAGACAATGTAATCGCACATCTAAACAATTTGGTTCCAACCATTATCTCTTGATAAATTGATCCATATTTTAATCTCTCACCACAACAGCTTGGAGCATTTCATGAAAATTACATTCACTGTCTATGTATACGGTAAGTGTAACACACCACAACTGGCTTTAAAGGAATATATGGTGGAGAAACTGTGGCAATTTTTTTCTATTGTGAAATATTTCACAAAAGTTGATTTAGTACATACTCATCATAAAGATCGTCTTCTGATAACACTTTTATTCAAGCCTCAAAGTAATAATTTCAGTTTATTCTTAAAGTCTTTTTTTTATAGTCTTGAAGTCAAAAGGTGAAAAAAAGTTTCTCAAAGAGCTACAAATAATTTAGCAAAACTATCTAGTGATTACCATTTATGCGTGGTATGAGGATATTAGTCAACGGGTTGCCCAAAAAATGTGTCTAATGAAAAAGTAAATACCGGAGATGGTGAGTAATGCTTTCGAGAAAATAGAACGAATTATATTTAAGAAGGAAAATCCTCAGTGCTGTTGTGATCAACAACAAGAGTCGTAAGCTTTACGGGCGCTCGCATCCGGCTTGTAATCCAGTTCTTACTTATTTCCGTAATCGTTCACTTTCAATTTTATTACATTTTTTACATCATGAATTGGCTACCTTTTAACTTTAAATCTAGTTACAAATTTAATCATCAAAGTTGCATTACTCCGGACATCTGCGGCACTTTGTATACAAAAATAAATCTGTAATATTTCTGTAAAATCTAATGATTTGACACCCAATATTTTGAAAGTTTCCTTGCATACACAGGCAAAAATCGACGACCATTTCAATACTCTCTCCGTACAGAGTGATCGTAAAAATTGCCACGAGTAGGTACACAAGAGTTGATGAATGAAATGGACACTGCATATATTTGTTTTCTTATATAGCTACAAGATGTGAATGAACTAAGCTTTCATAAGAACCTTCAGCAGATGTAATGAACATAAATGATTATGTTTGTTTAAGCACACCCAGCTAGCCGTCGAACAGGAATACAATGACGTGCAAAGTAAAAGTAGATAGCATATGAAGATCACTCAATTTCATGTAAAGTTATATAGAGGTGCATTCTTTCGTTTGACAGTTGTTGGAAATAATGTAAAACACTTCACATTACTATGTATTGCACCCTGTCTGTCATAAAAAAACATCTCACTAAACGTCCACAAAACTGAATAGCACAGGTGTGAGAGAGTACGAAAAATAATGTATACTTTCAGTAAATATCTGTATCTTCTCTTTCTCACAGTCAGTAAATAGGATTTGTCACCTATGACTTCTTATTATACCTGATCATATCCTTCTTTGACACATTCTCTGCTCTCTCACGCTCATGTTACTCCTCCAACAATACCACAATAATATTCATGAGAAATCCATTCGCAATAGTCTGGTGAATTCCGGTAGATTGTAATCTTGTTTGGGCTGAAAACAAAATTGCCTAAGGGCATAGGCGGCATTACAAGCTTGCTGATTAGACTTTGTTTTCTTACTTTTTGTATATGTTTTTCTTTAAAAAGGAACATATCCTTTTAGTAAATTCCATGACATTAATTAGTTTCGCGAGCGGGCGTAAGTAATTATACGGTATTAAATAGCTCGTGTAGGTACAACGCGACAAGCACCCAAATTAATGAAGAAAACTGCATTTTAAGCTGCGTCTACTAATTAAGTCTACTTATAGTTGCTGTCGTGTATGGTAAATCCCTTAATTTCTACTAGAAGAATTTTAGGTCAGTGTCGTCACAAGACATAGTCAAGGCTAGATCTGAGAACTCCTCAATATTTTAAATAATAACACCTCTCCGGTATCAAGTCATCAATTTTGTGATGTATTACACTACTTATACTATATTTGGGATAACGACAACAATGGAAATGAAAAGTTTCTATAAATAATTTCCCAAACGCTTAACACTAATGTAAATATGCAGTTGGTTTTTGCATTTAAAAAAAGTTATATACTGTACATTTAAACGTAGCCATCTTTACATACTGGCCACAAGAAGGACTGTGTGACTTGTAAATGCCTGACTGATTCACTTTCAAAACAATCCAAGCTATTAGTTTGCAGCAAAATATTCTATTTCAAGTATGTAGGTATTTACATTCACAAACAAACGATACTCTTTTAATCTCGTTAAAATCTCTGTGCAGAAAAATTGATATGAACCGTGAAATACCATATGACCCAGTGAATATTGCAAGCAAAAACGGAATTGACTCAGCTGTCATGACTTGACCATTATCCAACACACGATATTTTCTCTTCTTATCAGATGAAGGAAACAAAAGAAATCATCGATAAATTAATACGGTATGCATATAAATGAGTAATTAAAAGTATCCTAACAAAATATTTGTAAAGTCAACATTTTTTATGCAGTCTTGTTCACAGAAAATGAAATCTTGAAAATGCAATACAAATACTTTACAAGACAACTGTTGTACGGAATTGGTGAGATTTAAATAATGTGAAGTGCCTTTGCAAAGCGTCGTCACTGTAAAAAATTCTAATATCAATGTCTTTTCGATTTTCAACTTCCAATTATTGTTATCGGCACAGTGCCTTTTATATTTGCAATTAGCCATAACATTTTTTACAAGTAAACAAATTCCGCAAAAACAAGTTTGTCTACTTAGATGTACAGCTTATGTCACAGGCTAACAGGTATAGAACACATGTAGAACGAGAAACATTCCACACACACGCAATTACTACAACGTTTATTTCCATTTTATCATTGTAACACCTTGTCCATCGCCAAGCCATAAAAAAAACTAAATAATTGGAAAAGTACGTAAGTAACAATAACAGTAACAGGTATGACATCGGACTGAAAAGAAAATCATTGTAAAAGCGTAAACCAATATTATAATAAAATGAGAATACAAAGCGACGATAAAGTCATTGCCCACAAAAACTTGTTTCACGACCACACATAAATTCAATGGGAGGGTAGGGTAGACAAGTTTAAGAGCTGACTATAAGTTACAGCGTGCGGACAGGAAACTTTAACTTGGATATTATATTTATAATCTGTATATACAATCGGAACTAGCTGTTTTAACACTATATAATATTCAGTAGTAAACGACAGGCATTTCGGAAATGTTTACTTTCCCCTTCAATGTATTGGAACTTTTACGAACTTTAGTTTGTTTATACTGGTCATTAGTGCGGCAAAGGAATGCATATGAATGCTTCGATGAATTGCTCACTCGATAAAATCCCATAATCTCTTATGGTTCTTGTTACTTGAATATAAAAACTAAAGTGCAAGAGCTGCTATTGCAAAAAATATACATAAACAAATAAAAGTAAACAACAAGTATGCATGTCCATGTTGGAAGTACACTCGAGCTATTACAGGAATTGATCAAAAAGATTAAAATGCTTATACTATATCAGTATTATTATTTTGTAACCGCAGAGTCAGCAACCGTAGTACACAACTCAACTATGTATGTACATACACAAAAAACCATCTTGGTACCACCATCGAGTAGAGGTTAATATGTTTCAATCTGTTAATAGACGTTGAATTACATCAAATGCCTTTTACCAATTTTATTTAAATTATATACATGTAGATGTATGTACGGACATATACATACTATATAGCATATGTGTGAACAAGTAATTTGTGTGAGCACGAATCTTATGAGTGAAGTGTTATGATACTTAAGATATGGAACCAGGGGCTCAATAAAGCAGCTTTCTTGTATACGGAACATACATACATGCCTAGTATGTGTGTAGCAAGAATCAATGTCGGCATACCGAGGCAAGTACAACGTAAACTTCATTGGATTGTTTATAACATGCATATACTCTTACTCTTGCATATAGTATAGCCTTTGTGTACAAGAAACAAGTACTAAACATGTTAGTGTTGTGCCTGCACTTGCAGCAAAACTATTAAGCATATATGAATCAGCTGTGTGGGAACTTCAATATTAACAATTTAACACTGAGGAGTTAATGACTTCTAATGACCAGATCAACAATGAACGGAAAAAACGAAAGCTGAGGAGGCGCACCTGCTTATATTTAGCCCCGACATGGGAATATTCCCTTCCTATAAACCTACCGCGTATACTATATGCTACAAACAAGGCTTGACTACATTGCAAACTAGTTTATGTTTATAATTTAACTCCGTAGCTTCCCAATTACGCCAGAATATTGCATATATAATATTATTGGGTTATAAGCACAATCTATTGCTACAATATATTTAAGTGCACTGTGTCCATATATAATTCCTCTTTCATCATCAACACACATCATTCATTATACCAAAATATGTTTATTTATGTATCTACATACTATGCACAATCGTAATTTCAAATGAGAATACGGTGAGCTCCAAAACTGAAGAAGAGATGAGACTAATAATATTGACGACCGTGATGCTTCTATTACCGAAGATCTAAAACCGAGCTTCTACCACAAGTTAAAACTGTGAAATTCTGTCTGGCATTTAACCCATTGCTGCTTAACGGCACGTCAATTCTGGTCAATTAGTGTAAAGTAAACGAGGCAATTAATTCTTTCGCAAACAACTTAACAAGTATGAAGAGTAGCAGTTTCTGCGAGCAAACCTTATCTCTGTTTACATTACGTGTTTACCTGAAAGCAGTAAATACAATGGGAAGAAGTTGTGAAGAAGGAGAAAAGTTTCCATATCCTCCTCGTCACGTTAGTAACGAGCATGTCCATGTAGGTACATAGTGAGATGCATGTATCCAAGTAACATAAGTATGCTGTGCTTTCCTAGACGTTATAGAGCTCACATATTTATAGCTACAAGCAATTTGTAGGAACATGAGTCTGATTATTGCTATTTGCTTACAACACATTGACTTTCCTTGTTAGTTTTGAATCATTGGAAGTGGATGAGTGTTTTAGCAAATAGAAAGTTTAAGTTTTGTGAATCGAGTGTCCTCTTTTCTCTTCATTCATGAGAGTATGTGTCAGGACAGGACAATTCTTGTTGGGAAGGTAATAATAAAGTCTGAGCAACTGTCATGTGAATTGTCTAGATGTTATACTCAACAGCATATTTCACTACTGCCAACTTCTTTAGCGTACACACACACATAAAGCACCATGAAACTTTGTAACCAAAGACTATACAATTACAGTGAATTCTCACCCTTTGTTTCAACCATACAATCCAGCATTGAAAATTTCCATCAGATGAATATGTTCCTATTGTACGGCCATTGTTTTAGATCTCAATCATAAAATTACAAGCAGTAATTATCTCCTCACCAAAATAACATCAGTGCGGCATAACATTGTGTATATTGATCAAATATTAATCATAAATACTTTACATTCATCATCAGCTAGACCCATATTGATAGAAATATAATTGGGCAAGCTCATTATCCAAAGTTTGAGAACAACTTTCGAGGCCCATGAGGCATAATTTTGTAAAACTAAATTTACTTTAATTTGCCAATTTCCCTGTATAATTTCATGTGCAAACAAAAATCGATTAGGATCCGAATGACTTATAATTTACAGTGATTTTAAAAATTCCGGCAAGCATAACAAACAACTTAAGTAACATAAGTAAATCCTCATGTAGTGTGCATGCAAACATTAATAAATTCTGAAACGGAGTCTAAAACACTAAGCATTATTAAAAGTTGGAGAATGCTAACTATGTCATCTTAGTAGTAAATTACCAACCGCCCAGTATCAACTATTGCAGTAATATTCGTAAGCTTCCACCTTAAGAACACATAAATATTTAAATACCTCAGAATTTCATCAAAATTATCAACTGTTTACACATCCACATATAATGAAAACCTACGGATAATCTCTTATGTTACTGCAATCTCACTTATTACAAAACAGTACAAACTACTTAAGCGCTAAGTAGACAAAGACACTATATATAGTTTGGATTATAAGTAGTCGACAGTTGCAACGCATGTCCATCTCCATACTATGTACCTCAAGAAAATTTACACGCACAGAGATTTGCTAATTATTGATATTTTCAGCTTTCCTTACTGTTAGTATTCTGTTAAAGGGTGTATATCATTGGTACAAATACATTCAATTGAGTTATTTCTCAACATTTACCTTGTTTTTGTTTGCCACTTAACGGTTTCATGAAAACTAAAAATTCAAATAGGCTGCAAGACTCTTACATTAATCATCGTTTGAATTCCACGTACTTAAACAAACGATAATAGTACAAAAATAAATACAGTGACCATCATAATATGCGTTTGAAATGGTGCAAAAATCATTTGTTTACTAACACTTCGCAGATTATAATCACTCGTTCAAATCTCATATTTCGCAAATACTTTCGCTGAAAACGCAATAAAAATAAAAACGGAAAATACTGTGAAGTCTCCATTACTGGCTTTTGTCGCAAAAGTAAAAACCTGTAAAAACCAAATTATGCTGCAGAAAATCAATAGAATAAATTTGTGTTAAATACAGGTTGTTATTGTGGTTGCAACTGTGAATTAATTATAAACTGACAGAACCGACGGAATTTAGGAAATATTTAACACTCTTTGCCAAACAGTGGCTGGGTGAGGTCAAACTCGCAAGGGTTTATTAACAAGTTGTAAATTTTTGGGACAATTCCAAAAACCATAAGGGTTAAGAGGTCGGGAAATTAAGGTGCGTCCAAGCCGTCATCTATTTAAGCTTAGGATATATAATTAAGTTGGGTCACGGAAACTACTACTCGGCAAATATTTCTGGGATAAGCCACTAACAATAAAACAAAACAGCTACTACGGAGAACGCATACGGATACTTCTATAATTATTGCAAGTTGTATGATTAAATTGACAGTTGATTTACGACTATTTTTCCCTCGTATTGCGACCAATCACTTAAGTTTTACATTGTAGAGAGTCAATTTTAATAGAGTTTCTATATGTCTCAATTGTTGCGAGATCAGTTGTGATTATTAGCAAGTAAAGTCATATGCGTGTGTTGTGAAAATAACTTAATATTTACTAGATTAATTCCAAAAGTCTACATTTCGACATGATACAAAACTACGACGCTGATTGATAAAAATCTCATATACCATGTTATTAAAAAACCCATTTGTAGCAAACGCAAACATCGCCAGCATGATTTTGTAGAACTGTCAGATGGGAGAGATATAATCAATTGTAAGGGAATTTAGCATGTAGAGAAAATAACTTAATAATACACACACAGTACAAGAGTCCGTACTTGCATGCTAACCTAATTTCTGATGGACGACTATTCTGGTAATACGAGAGAAGTAATAAATACAGAATAATTTCCATCAAAATGATGAATATCTTGCACTCTCAATGACACATGCATTCATTTTTACCTCAACTCGACATTCCTTGGGCAAGATTAAAAATCAGCACGCATAGGTACCACCTGTTACTCATTTGCTAGCGAATTGTCTCAAAGACACAAATACGCGCACCAATGCTGTGTTGTTTATAAGCTGAGAAACAACAAACAACCAATAATGTTCAAAAAGTATGCATACAAAACAAAGGATAGCTTAGATTAGCCCAACAAATAATGATTTGCTGCTCCAAATCGTTTTAATTTGCATGTCGGTATGTCGAAAATTTATGCATACATATCCAATTCAATCTGCAATGTAACATTCAATCTGCAAAGTGTTTTGTTTACTAAATTTACTGTCGAATTCACTTGTAATATCTTCACCATATAAGTTCTACATAAAGTATTTACAACATTTCAAAGCACAAGTAGCTCCCACGTGCCCAAAAGTAACTGCAACTACAAAATCTAACATTTAAGCTCACAAGGTTACCTTGTATCATTAACGGTCATACAATTTAGCTTATCTGCAATATTTTATGTAGACACATTTACTCTAAAAATCTCACTGATGATTCTATGTGAGGAAATTCCTCACATTATCTTTAGCCCTTATACCTTGCAAGTACTAAGCTCACAAAAGCCGAAGGAACATTCACGTTACAATTTAGCTAGCTAACTAAACAGGTACGGTCTAGGTAGAACGAGCAAGGAGATGTAGCCGACAATCTATTTATTATGTTTTATAAACAAATGTGCCATGAAGGGAGGACCGGGAAAAATTATGCTTGCATTCTTGAACAGGTTGGGAGCTTAAGAAAAGAGCAAAGCTATAATAAAAACATAAGAACGAACTCACCTAGTGGAAAGATATAATGTTACGCTATAAACAATGAAGTATCCTACTCACATCATAACAGTACCAAGGTATCAACAAGAAATATACGTGTATAATAAAAAGCACATGATGTGGACTGTGAATGGAAATGGGCAAGGGTAGATAAGTGAATAAAAATCTGCTAATGTTTTCGCATAATTAGAATATATTAAATACCCCATATGATGTAACTCAGACCCAGTCATTAAGTCAGAGGTTTCATGCCCTGATGATGGCACACATAATGTCATTGCATGGTACGGGAAGGCCTCAACTCCTTCCATGTACGCTTACGGGAAGTTCATCCTGATGTGCATCGTGTCACTATTTTAAGCAGAGGTTAAATTATATTTATGCTTGCAGAGTGAATCAAAAAACCCCTGTAGATAACAACGTCTTTAAATAATTCAGATCTACACGTAGGAAGCCTGATTACCGTAGTGCATTTGAAGCTTTAAATGAGTATGAAACTGTTAAAAGAATGTTAAAAAAATACCCCTTCGTAACGCATTCTACGTCGTTGGTTTTATCATACTTATTATCTTTACAGACCCACTTCTGTACTGTCAACATCTGAATCCAGTTAGAATTAAAAGTGGACAAAGCAGCAACTTGCTTTACTTAATATTTCAAAACCCAACTCATGCACTCATTGTCTTCTAATTCAATTTTCCACGCCGCAAGTTCGTAATTCTTGAGCGGAAATCCTAGTTTCAGGAATCACCTTCTCATTAGAGACACAACGAGATGAAGATGAGGTTTACCACTTAACTGTCTCCATGGCACATGCTCATGCACGTAGCGTAGTGCAGGCAATCTTGACAATGAGAAGGAACTTGATATGACCAGCCGGAATTGCTTGCCTTAGGAATATAGTAGTTCTGAGTACCTTCCTGTTGCTCAGTGTCAACAGACTGGAAACATAATGGATTATTACAAAAGCAAATTGTGTTAACCATTGTAATGCTCAAGTGACGTCATTGACAACTAAGACCTGGATAAATTCCCTCACAATTACAGCAGTAAACCAGCTTTAGGGACTGTCGTCCATCTTAATAGTGAATGATAGATTTCCTCTAGTCAACTTACGTATGATTTCCTACGCAAGAACGAGGACAAAAATTGTCAAATCTGTGTTGCAACTGATACATTTTGAGTTTCAAAATATTTACAAAATTGCGTTCTGTGATGAAAGATTGCATTCGAAGTTTAAAATATGCATCTCTGTACTTCATAGATTATGCATGCATGTGTACTGTACTACGCAATCCAATCAACAGGCAGTTTATAATGTTGACGTGCGGCACGTCAAACGAGCTTTAAAGAAGCACCAACCATCTAATCAATAATAGGCAACGCTGGTAGTTATTCTCAACGGCGAGTATTTCGGTCAGCGATGTAACAAGCATCCAGTGCTATTTAAAAACATATTTCAAATAAAATGTTTCGTTTTACTGAAACTGCACACTTTGCTTGGTACTTTCCGCTTGAGATACTTCCTTTCTTGAGTAGGACGAGAAATTTCTACATATAGCCTGTGTAGATTCACTTGAATCATTATCATTGAGTAGACTCTACTGTATGTACACTATGCTCCTGAATACGATTCAACACGAAGCAATACCTTGGAAAACGGAAACAATTAAATGATGTAGAGATTGGAAAACTTATCTCCATTATGTAATTTCAATGCTTGCACCCTAAAGAAGTTGGCATGAAAATAGACGATTAATAATTTTTCACCATATCATAACATGAATAAAAAAAGCTGCAGTAGGTGTGACGCTGGCTACGATGTAAGAAAGATCATGTTAGGAAAAGAAATGAATGTTTAGTACGAATAACAGTAAAGAGTAATAAGAATTCAAGGTAGTATGTCGACCATGCTTTGCCAACTCTACTGGGTTAGGGTTACTAATATTAAGTACTCCTAACAGTAAATTTGTGAGAACCACCCAAAACGAAGTCGTCCGGGTTTCCTGAGACCTAAAATAATAATTGATTATTAATGCTAAAAGCGCGACTACACTAAAATACCGAAATAATGTGGAGGAATAAATCAACTAAGTAACTGCGACCACATTTATTAACTGCTTCTACACATGTCTAATTCAACCTTAAATACGCCTTTTTCGATTCCACCTTCATCAGGGAAATCCAAATCAATTATCTCTCCTGTCTTCAATTTATTCACCTGGTGTGTGTTAGGAAATTTATATAAACCCCTTGCAAGTTTTAAACAGCAATCCGTAATAAGCCGACATTATCCATTCCAGTCAGTCAGGTATGCAAACTTTCCTGTTGATGATAGTATACATATGAAATGAAGCCTTCAACAGAGCTAGTGGACTATTTGGAACTTCGCCAGCGAAGTAACCTGCCAACCTCAAGTACGCACGGGAACCTTCACATTGTATACCTGTTAGTTCACATATTTAGTTAAAAGCTTTCTGACTTACCGTTAATAATATTAATATTGGGATACAAAATACTGTTTACATTATTACCGTGTAAAATATGAACCCGAATATCCACGCAACAACAACAGCAGCAGATTAACTTACTTGATCTTAATCATTGACCGTGCACATGGTGTAATTTAGTGAGGTAGGTGGTTGAATAATCGAAATAACTAAACAAAGTTGTGGTCGTGAACTACCCTTTGATGTTCATTTACTTGAGCAAATACTATGTATATGTTGCTGACTTTTAGAACTTGGCTTGAACTTTGAAATTAATTAATGAAATGCAGTGTTTAGTTTGGCCAGGAATAAAGACTTTCGAGGTGCTAGTATCTTTAGTAAACAATTTCGACCGTCATGTTTTGTAATCCAAGAATCAAGTTTTGTAATAATTATAAAGACATATAACTTGATAGTCAAAAATTACAATCGCACTAGTTAGTGTGGCACATTAATATATACATAATAATGTGAAAGGGTAATGAGTTTAATTACTCAATACATTTTAGTTAGGTAAGAACAACAACAAACTTCAACTTATTATTTGTCTTAATCGGCGATGAACGAGGCTTAATAAACAAAAGCTAAAACACTATAAACACTAAGTGGTTAACAGGTATTAGTTGAATTGCGTAAAATTTCATGCATGATCATAGAGCAGACTAAAATGGTATTCACATTTCTGATGATTATATTAAAATCTTTATGAATTTGATTTCACTATTTACAGCTGGGCTTCACAAAAGTGCTGTTAAAAGTATATGCTCGTGTTAACGAAACAATAATAAAAATACTATCAGCTGATTCACGTCGTGTCTTCAGAAGATCAAAGGCTCTGATTCAACGGTTTACATGCTGGAATCAGCAGTTAGTCAAGAGCAATAATAATGGAGGACAGCATGACATTTAAGAATGTACGAATAATAGCATGGAGAATCACAGCTGACGAGCTCGATAGCTTTGATTACATTCTTGGGTGTAAACAATGAGGAGATCTTCGCGCGTTCAAACAATATAATAACCTGCCTGGTTATAAAAAGCAAGCAGCAAAAGTCAACTTCATGTGATGATAGGAATCGAAAAGCACTGGCCATTGACCTATACTGCGGCATCAAGTGACTTGTAGTGAATGAGTACTTGACCGTAAGAGTAAGAGACGTATGTTGTGTGACTTGTGACATGAATCAAAAAGTTATACGAGCTGACTGAAAATAATAAAGACCGTCTAATAAGTGACCACAGAAGGTACGAATACCTCACATGTGATTAGCAACGCAAATTAATCTTCCGCATCACGGCGTTCATTTTTATGCAAGACTGAGTTTATGTGGTCTCTTACATACTGGTTCCCCTGTCTGTACACTGAACTAAGAGCTTGTCAAGACAATTCAACTTGTAACATCATTATGCGCATATGTACCTACTACCTACCTATCCTACTTGTTGAAATTCCTACCTCATTTCATGCACTTATTTCGTTCATTGGTTTTATAGCAGAAGTGACATGACACCTTTCGTTTAAAAACCATTTAGGAAAGGATTCTCATATATTCAAAATACAAGCATGAAATGCAGTGAGTTCAGCATGCTTCAATTATTTTTAGTATTTATACCAAGTAATTATAATTTAGATGAAGATTACGCAATATCTTGTGTACAGGTGCACGCCAGCCTTAAGTATACGAAATACCATACACTATCTGTATTACATGTGTTGCTTTAATGCAAGTGCCGCTATAACCTCCAGAGATTTTCCAGACAATTACATCAAGTTCAAGCAATGCTGAAACAGTCATTTGACTTAAAAGCTACACACAAAGCAACTACGAAACAATGCCTTTATGCAACTTTTCGTACCATGAATCTTTTGTACAATCTGCCAGTAAGATTTGACTTATTGCAATATTTAAAATTAAATTATTTAAGAAACTCAACCAAGTGCACATATCTACAAAATAAAGGGTTGCAGTATGTATATCACCGTCACATAACAGTGTGAATTTAAGATTCTTAAATATATTTAATAATATTACTACATTTTATATTCGTATATAGCGAACAACAATATGGAGCCATATTGAACGTCGCTGAATATTAAAATTTTAATTGACCAAAACTATCAGCCTTAAACCGATCCCCTGGCCAGGATGCTGTCATATTCTTAACTATGTCGATGTCCCATCCATTGTTTTTCAGTTTGGGGTGCCAAAATGGTTTGGGTTTTTCTCTCCCTATACATCACATCACTCTTAAATTAGTTACCAAGTCAGGTTTGTAATTCTTACAGAAAGAACTGATCCCTGTTACGAAATATATTCACGTTTCAAACAGAATCTTGAAGTTTGAGAACCGTGCCTTATTTTCTCTGAAATAAATGCAAGGTGAAGACAGTTTCAAGAATAGATGATCTGTCCATGTCCATCATGCCCATCCAAACAATTTCCAGACAATGGAAAGATAGCAAGAGAAATTTCATTTCAATGCATATACTTACTTGCTATTTTTACAATCACTCATACTGTCATCATCTTTTTAGTCATCTTCAGTGCACATAATGTAAGAAGCTGTGTGCACTGCACTTAATACAAGATCGAACTCTTAATAATAGTGTAGCAGGATTTGTGAACTAACAGAGATGCTTCCATGACAGCTGTAACTTCCTTTTTTTCTATAGCTCTCAGTATATGACTGCTTGTGTGACTATGTATATGTATATGTACGTACTCAACGACAAGAATGAACAAGTCAGAGTTGGAATACAGTATGGGCTTTAGTAGGTAAAAACGTGAAGTTTAGCACGATTGTAATAGAATAGTCCTCAACTGTATAATTTACGACTTTCTGAAAGCAGATGACTAAAAAGTATTTATATTTTGTCTGAATACACAAATACACTCGAAATGTACATGTTGACGTACCCACAGGACTGTTGCAGTGACGATAAAGTAGCTTGAAGAGATTAAGAAAATAGCGAGAATTCATACTCAGCCGCAATTACTTTTGAGCATGGTTTGACAATTTTTACCACACAAAACACTTACAATGATACCAGACCAAAACATCTTTCTATGTCTTCTCACTTCCATTCAAGCAATTGTTTTCAAGGGCGGTCAAGATTTCCAAAGAGAAATGATTCTCGTTGAAAATTAATTAAGCAGTAGTGCATAAGTTTAAAACTCTAGTTTACTTTCTTAAAACATTTCTACCATTCTCGAGGTAACAACTAAATAATAAACCATTTTACTTGTCGTCATCCTCGTCCCCCCTCTCTCTTTCGTTCTGGAAAGAATGATTTAATAACAAAAACAACTTGGATAATAACAACTATTGAATGCGAATGGACTGTGCTTGAAAATAACTATGCATGAAAGGCATAAATACTGGCAAAAAAGTCTTGTTTTGTCAAGCGGTTGACTATTTAGACTACATATTTTTTCGAGTTAAAATAATTATATTATATGAGGAAAATGTGAAAACTCTCGCCGATTAGTTATTTAGTGTTAAGGATTTATTGAGACCTAGGTTTTGTTGTTCTATTGAGTGTCTTCTGCTGTCGATGAAGATAGTAGGACATCAAACTGCGATTCATGGAGCATCGGTATGTCATGTATTTTTACGATTCAGAGTTAGATATGGTGCACATGTTGTGCATCTTACATATGTATGCTTTAAGGTGGACTCTAAGCTGCTTGCTATTAATCCCATTGCTATCTATCTACGAGCATTTCTCAAACGATGCACACCTGATGACGAAGAATTGTCAAGATAATTTCTGTTAACTGCGAGAGATTCAGGGCGGAAATAATAGGGAATCGTGAGCTTGGCGTTGTGGAGTACAAATGTAATGAAATCAAATCAAAACCCACACGAAGCCATATTGCTGTATCCACCATACTCATCAACATTTAGAATTTAGATCCCAAGAAGTTAAGAAAATACACGACACTTCCAAATGCTTCCTAAGCATTAACTTTCTGCCTCTCCTTAAATAATCACGTTAACTATCAAGTCCTTAAGATGCACTAAAAATTATTCAATTAATCCTATATATTATTGTGGATTGTAAAGATTGTTCTATTTGCCCACCTTGTTTCTTTTTAGTCAACGCTTTTCCTCTTTTAACTAGTTAAAAATTCCTTTGGGAGGGAATCTTCTGGCGAGCAAAAACAACGGACTCAAATAAAGCAGAAGAATATTTATCGTTCACGTCTGATGATCACTTTTTGTACATACTTAACGAGTTGAAACAATCAAACAAATTTCTACAAGTAGCTTTTTGCATTTCATTAGCTTTATATTTTCAAGTTTTCTTTCTTCTAATAGATAGATTCACATTCCTTGCCAAATTTCACCTGCAGAATCATAATAATTTAACAACACAAACTCTTAAAGCTAAAAAAAAAAGTATTTTCCTTTGGAATTATTCCTAATAATGTAAATTTCTAATGTATAGTGATAATTGAATTTTGATAAAGTGGATCATATTTTCCCAATTTACTGCCTTTAATATATGTATTATACGGAACTGCACTAAAGTAACGGTAAAATTAGCTATTTACAGCACACAACCCAAAATTTAATGAATAGGCAGGGAGATGCGACGTATATTCACACTTGAATGCTTCGCTGCATATACCTTCACATATTGATGAATAGAATAATTGCATATATTCCGGTGACTGTTATAAGACTCTTGCTATTACAAGAAGTTTAATCTACACAACACAACAGACAAACCATATCCAGCTTTCGTATCAGCTCATCATAAATCGTATATACATACAAAGGAGTCAAATTTTGTCTTCTCAAGTCCTGTTATGTACTCTTTCCTTGACATTCACTCTCACTACAGTCAAAATACCTACATACCTTTGCTTTGCGACATTCATGTATACATACATCACATCCTTATACATGTAAATTAAAACGTTCCTTACCTCGAGGCAATTATGTCATTCGAATGATACATCGAGTTTTAAGTATATGCATACACATTCCCTAAGAAGAGGAAGTACGATGCAGTGCATTCTAGAACTTGGGAGCAATACGACGATGTGCCTCCAACTCTTTTCTGAATAGAAGAAGAGTTGTGGATTTGTGAACAAGCAACAACAGAGGCAGAAGCACAAATGAAGAGAATCAGACTGACAGAGTAATGAAGCCATTCCTACAATACAGACATTAACTAATGGCTACAAAGGGAATGAATGCAGGCATGCAATAATAATATGATTTGCACAGAGACAGTTTTCTCTGAATACATTCCACTGTTCTTTTTTTTCTGAATTATTAGATGATGAGATGGTAAATATATAAATCAGGATATAGCAATGGGAGAAAAGCACATCACATCATATCGCCGGACCAACAAAAACTATTCAGAAAACAAAACAAGAATAAATATTTAGTTCTTAAGAAATGCAGTGCATATATATGTATATAAATACTTTTGACACAAGGTGTAAATATTGCATACACACAGGATTTTCAAATATGCATGATGACAATGCTCCTTTGAATGCAGCATGAAGATAAACTAAAAAATGCACTTTGTCGAGTATATACAAATAATAGTATAGTAGCAACGAAAAGCTCTTTGAATGTATAAAAAAAAAGTCATTCCAGTTAGAGCTGAGGAATGGATCACACCTTTTGCAGTGTGAAGCTGATAAACACAAATAAATGTGCACAGCAGTACTACATCGGGTGGCATTGTTTCCTTGGTCTACTGGTCCCTTTGATGGGTTACCGTGATCTTCAGTTTTTCTTCCTACTTATATAGCGAAAAGCTTGTTAATGGAAAGAAATGCATTGAGTTGAATGGGACGGATTTGAAGAAACGCAAGAGGACGTAAATTTGTCAGACAGAATGAAACTGCTGATGTGAAAGTTGGGATGAAAGATGCACACGGACATATAGCATGGTTGCGTTGTGCATATTTTTATACACTGTCAGGAATTTCCAAGGGTTTTCTGGTTCTACACCTCTACACACATTGAATTGCTCTCATAGGTTAAAACAAAGCTATACAAACAAAGACAGCTGTTGTTACGAATTTCGGGTTACTCACTTGCTTTGCTACTGTGCAGGTGTAGGCGTTTATGTGGAAAAAATCATAACTAAATTACTTCCTACGTGTAAACACGACAGTCAACACAAAACCTGTGGGTAGGAAAAAACTTATACAACAATTGGTGAAATTCCGTAGATACTGAGGGATGCAAATGGTATGAAGGGCAGAAGATATTTTGCGCTCTAGTCTGTATTCAAGAGATAAACCCTTTCTAGAAGACATTCCCTTATGTACATAAACTGAAGATTCAGTGCATATTGAATTGCTTTACAAGTCACATACTTTTGTAATTGACGTATTTAGCACTCGACTTTGAATGAATGTGATTGCAACAAGTTGCTATTTGATTGTCGCATTGTTTTCTGTACACACAGCATCTTTGCCACTCTCCACTGGTGAATTATTGTTTGTTTTTTTCCATGCACGGCAGTTGGTATTATCATTTTGGTAAGTTGATCAAGATCAGAAAAATTTTACTGTGAAAAAAGATAAAGTATGTGTAAGTGTAATTTAAGCAGTGGCAGGCAGGCATGCACTTTGCGGCGGTGATGAAGATGCGATAGCAACTGTTGGATGTAGCCTACTTAATTTTAAATTCATTACTCCTCAAACCATATCAGCATACATTGCTTATTTCAATAGGTTTTCTCCCTTCAAGAATACTATTGACAGTACAATGAAATGCAAACTTAATGGCAACATTTTTGTATTGAATAGCAAACATTTTGACTACCGATAAGTATGTACATCACATATGACACTCATTTTCTCATCTTTACATATTATATAAATTCATGCTCTATCAACATTGTTCTACACAAGCTAAGAAAGTAATCAGGAACCAAAAATATACAATTAATAAAAATACAATTCTATCCCACAACATTATTACTGCATTGTAAACATTACCTTGACATCCGTAGTTTGGAGGAAAGTAGCGATTCCATCTCGGACTCTATTCTTCACTCCTCGAATGGTTCCCTTTTCACTCATAATTTGACAGGAACCATCCTGCTTCGCTCTTGCAAAGATATCTCTGTAACCTGCAAAGTTGCTTAGCGAGTCTGATACTTCATTGACCATCTTTGCATTCAAATTGCTGGTTTCATTCAAATGAAACCCATTCTCATCTATTACAACCATTTCGCTGGAATATGATTGAGCTGTAGGATCAGTAAAACGATTGGGACGTCTTCCTCCTTTCTTTGTGGGTGTAATGTTGAGGCTGGATAATCTATCATTGAGAAAATCGATTGGACTTGCAAGCATACCACTTCCATTTCCGGAGGAAGCTATCAAAGACTTCTGGCAAAGGGACATGCTATTGTTTAGAGGAAGACTATTGCCGACGGGGCTCGAAAGACTATGCAGTTCCTTCAAATGAGCCTTCAGCTGAGATTCTTGTCTTGGTGAGGTCACGTAAGACGAGAGGCTTTTGTTTAAAAGTGGCTTCGATCTCAGAGGATCAATTTCTAGCATCTCTCTCATCGCAAACTGAGCTGTTGGACATGCCAGAGGTCGGTACTCGGCAGAAACATCTGATTCCGTATCACTCTCACTGGTCTCACTTCCAAACCGGATTGAACCTGTATTAATTCTAGGCGGTGGAGTCATGTCAGACCGAGGTGATGACTGTCCGCTACTATTCAGTGGGGAATCCTCGTCCAGAATAGATGATTTACCTATTGCACCTCGATTACCGTTCTTTGCGGAAGAAACATCAATCCTGACGGGGCTGTACATAGTCTCCTCGCCGATTTGAATTTTTATCACGTAATTGTTTTTGTCTTGCAGGTTTGGCATAATATGATGCTCCTTCGCATTCGGGCTGCAAGAGGAAGGCGAGTTGCGAACTTTGAGCCCCGTGAAGTCGGAACCGGAATCTACATAAATGACGGCCCTTTCTGAACCCGCCATTGTATTTTTTGTATCCAACTCAAGTTCAAATTCGCTGTATAGTATATAACTTCTTTAGCAGGCTGTTCTTAACCGTGGGTAGTAAAATTGCTGGGTTCCGTTAAAAGGTAGGGATGAAAGCGAAAAATAAGAAACGAAGGAAAAGACGACAGATAGCAAAAACAGTAGGTATATATACACAATTAGATATTTAGTCCGTCATTGAGGTTTGGGCTTCCTTCGATGTTTATTTGTGGTATTGTATAATGAGATGATGAGTTCAACACTCGTTCCAGTAGGGTAGCAACCGCGCTCTGCTCACAAGAATTAAGAAGTGCTTTTGAATGGAAATTGTGTATATTTTTATTTCTATTTGCATTTGTGTGTGGCATTCGCGGTAATGTTTACCATAGAAATCTTAGCATTCATGAAACTACCCAAGTATCTGAAAGTCAATAGTATATATAAATACACAAGTCTCTTGGTTTTTGAGTGATGATAGCTTGATGAGAAGTGCTTGGTACGATTAGGGGAAACACAATTAATGCGATGCACAATGCTAACGGTTTCTTTTACTTTATGATTTTGTTTCTCTCCTCTCAAACACTGCAATTTAAAACCACAAAATTCCAATTCAGCAGATTCACAACAGTTCCGCCACAACAATAAACCATGGACGCGGTTCAGTTCACTGATCGTGAGGAGTATCTTTAAAATTCAGTGAAAATCACGACAAAACAAATTTTAAATACTCTGCTGGCAGTACATACTCTAACTGTACAGGTTGACAATGCTAATCAACAAGACATGGACGAAAATTTTTAAAATCCACAAGTTTGTCTACATTATCACAAATAACTGAAATCAACAGGTCTCAAATATTTTTTTTTAAATTTTAAACTGCCCTTATAATATGATTAGTAGCACATGTTACTGTATATATGTATATTAATGCGAAGACACCCACATTGCCGAAAGTCTCTTGGGCAAATGAACGTTTTCACAACAGAGCGCACGGTTTTTACAACAGACTACTCACAAACACACTACTTCTCTCCTCAACTGCCAAGCGACAACTGGCAAGCCATTCCATTTGAAACATACTTCATGCTTGCATTATCACCTTGATCCCGTCGTCGAAAACCATCACGGTTCTCGAGCAAGGTACCCATTTATCAGCAACAGTAACCCATATAATCATATAATCGCCTCTGTATTCACCTCCCTATTACTTATTGGTGAAATGTTGAATGGTTTTTACAACAAAAATTACATACTGCAGGGAATTGACAACTTACTCATTGACATAGTAGAGCACAATGGTAAAAAGTAAAGGGATTAGGTAAAGCTTAAACCACAACTTACGTTCACTCTATATGGATCATTATATATATAATATAAAGAATTATACACTCTCATTATAAAATAATGGAGAAAAAACATACTTATATACGGTAAATGGATCACAATAATATAATGTGAAGAATATAAGTATACATATATACACAAAATACCCCCAAATGAAACGAGCTTGTGAAAAATTCCACATGCCATCAACATAAGATAAAGATCTACGAGACTCAATATTTGTACACTTGACACTATCACCTATGTGTTGAGGGGAAACTGCATTTTTTAAGAATTGGATTTTAAAGATAGTGTCACATATCTCACGGCCTCTGAATACTTTTCATTTGTTTATTTCTCATTCTTTTGGGATAATAATTGCATAGAATTAAGAAGAATGTATCTTAAAAGGACACAATTATTGCATCTTTTATGCGTATTGAAACTATGATTAACTTGTCACAACAAAATGAAAAATTATCATTGAACCCCGGAAGGATATGCATTTATGTGTCAAGAATGAAGATGCTCAAAAATTTGCTGTCAGCAGTGAACCGACAATACTTACGTATGTATGTATCAATGCAGTACATGACAGTGTGTGTAGTGTGTGGCATTACCCTTTGATAATTTATATGAAAAGAAGATTATCACTTTGCTTTTACGCGTTCGGTAAACCGCGTTCAATGCGAGAGGGCGGGTGAGGAAGGGCTGTTATACAGTATAAAACTACAGGTTTGTACAGCATTTTGGCGTATTTGGAATTTACTAAATAATACTGCGAAACTTCCAAATTGCAGGTAGACTCTCTCATGTACTTAACGGAAGACTTATCCATGCAACCTGATATCTTGCCGAGCTATCCCCAACTTATATTACAACAATTGAACAATACTACACATGAATTATTTTGCTCAAGTAATTTGTATATATGTATAAATGTTTGTGAGGTTATTACGGTAAAAACTTGAGGTATAAATATTACGACGAAGTACAAAAATATGTTTCTTGGAGTTTTATTATCTGTATTTATTATCTGCAAGTATATGAAATATTTGGTGTTTATATTTGTAATAATTATTTAAATGGAAACCGCAGCATCCATGCATTATTACGTGTGCGCACCTAAATTCTGGCCATGATCTTGTACGTTATAGCAAGTACTCCGGAAACATTCCTGTGGCTTAAATCTTCATAATAGAAATATCCATATGTATATACTTGAAGTTTTACTTGAGTTTTACTTGAAGTCGGCGAAGTCGAAGTATTCAAATGTGTCAAGCCCATACATTAAGCCTTTGAATTTATTAATGTGTACGAAAATTCTATTACCCCCTCCCCCTCCTTATAATAAGAAACCCTTTACTTACTACACTGCTGTCAAGATATTTGATGTTGTTTTTTTTATTTTTGGATGTGGTAACAACAATAGTTGCCTAAGGAACTAAAAGAGAATTTTAAAAATATTAACAGCACAGATACGTCATATTTTCTTAAAGCAAGGTGGATGTTGTGGTAATAACATTCAGGAACACCATTTTATTTCTGTAGAAGAATATACGGCAATAACAGTGCATAAATATTTAGGCTACGTTCATCACTGCAACCAACACACGCAACAAGGTAATCGCCACAGCGGAATGAGGTAATCAATGTTTGTAAGTACGTCCATACAACAGAATCAAGTTCATGTATACGTTGAATTTAATTCTTTAAAGTGATGTTTTCGCAAGGTTTTTTTTGACTGAACGCTGCTGCACACGTAAAAGAAGTCCCGCGCGGGACATCCATGATGCTCTCAAGCTATAGAAGAGCGGAAGGGAAGCAAACTGGCAAAGCATATAGGTAGACAACCAATGAAATGCTCAGCTGCTCATTCGAAACGTTCTAATTGACGCAATGTATATAATATAAAATGCGATAGTATTAAACCATGGTCAGTTGACATGTGGGCGCATCAAAAGGTTAGTTCTAGTTTACTTGTGAACTCACCAGTTTAAAACTAATTAAGATTATCTCAATGCTACGATTGCGGTGGACATCTAGTCCGCATGATTATTCAATGTTTACGAATATCAAAGATAACTGGAGGAGTACCACGATGGCAAAATCAACATAGGATCTACATCTTTACTTGAATGTAAATACCTTTAAAACTTAATTCAGGGATGACGTACATAAGTACACAGTAGGGGTATAGGTATGCGTGTCTACATACTGTCCAAATTTCAAGCTTATACTCTATAGAATTATTATTCTTGGACCTACATATCTGTAGTTAACGTTAACTTCGACATGCTAATTATAAACGGGTGGTTCGTTCTCGAAAACAACATCTTCCTAATTATGTTGAATTATTATTATTCGTTACGCAATACCTTCAACACATAATCTGCTGCAAAGACTTACTTTGTGGCCACAAAATTCTCTTGAAATCATGTTCCTTTATCGTTGGAAAAATTATCCGCTGCAATTTTTTATGTGCTGCAATTAAATGCCCAATAATTTGTATATAGCTAAAAGTAACGCAGAGGCCTGCATTTATGTTCTACTAATTGTTACAGATATGTATATATGGTATCTGCCATGCCATGCTAGTATGCACGTAGTACATCTATTGGGGCATCCAATTTCAATTAAATTGATAAAGGCTTTGCGACTAAATAAAATTGGTTATAAATCAGACTCGGTGTAAGTTAACTAGGTAAAACGTCAGGTTAGTAAACTTTGTTGTGGGTTCAGTGTTTATAAAAAGTTATAGATTCTAAGGATATAATTCTTCAGAAATTAAACAATATCTCCTACAACATTTAATTAGCCTTTGAATGTTCACGCTCTGGTTTCGGTCTCAATCACTAACCTTGATTAGAGCCTCCGGGTGTAGTTAATCGTATCAGCTGTGATAATTCACTGCCGTCTACTGGTCCGCTCCTATAACATGATGATTTTTAAAACGTGAACAATACAATTAATAAACATCCTTACTTTTAATAACGGATGGAGTATATCGGAAGAAATAATTTTGTTACAAATAATTTTGATGCATCCAACTTATGAATAAAATATATACAAAATATTAGAAAATCAAATTCGGGGTTACACTAGATTAAATTTTAAAACTCTTGAATATTCCAATTCCAAAATGATTCCAATGCTCTTCTCAACACTAACACAACTGTCATATCAAATAATACCAAAGTAGGTACATGTGTCAAGTTTTTGCGATAGAACTTACTTAGGTATTTGTGGTAATACGGAGAATACCTGAAAATGCCTTCACGGTGAACATACGGGGCAATGCAATTCAAATCAATTATTAAGATCGTTCATTGGAACCTTTCAAGCTCATCTTTACTTTTGTAGTGTTAAGGCTAAACACGCCTTTCGATAAGCAAAAATACTACTGTTGAAGGAAACCCAAGTCATAATAGCCTTGGTTCGCGTTGCACAGTAAGGATAATTATGCGGCAACCTATAATTAACCTAATATTTTTAACAATACATATAATTGCAGCCATGTGTTTGCCGTTAATTTTATTGTTTGTATGGAAAGTATTGCAATGTTGATTGAATTTAAATTCCTTACGAATGGTATTGAGTTTAGAAGCGAATGGGGTTGATACCTCTATTTACGAATTGTGATTAAGAGATTATTTCTGTATTTATATTTAATAATTTTTTTGAAAAAAAATTCATTTCATATTGAAATCCGTTGATTTCGAGTAGATCTGTTTAAACCAATTCAGTTATAATCACTTTTAAGGTACATATTTCTGATTCAACTCAAAATCAATGTGTTATTGTACAACTAATCATGGCTACAATTCTAAAAATTAGTATGAACTAAAAATGGAAATGGGTCAAAAGTACAAAAGTTAAAATAAGAAAATAGAATGAAAATTCATGGGATTCTTATTCACATACCAATGGCCCGTTGCGGACCTTAATAAAAATACTGTTTATTCTGAACTACATATGTGTACATTTGAAACAAATCTCTTTATTATACTTACAACAAGCATGATCACTTCTAGCCTTCAACTGAAAACTATCAAACTTAAATTTTCTGCATTTTTACGAAACGGGTGCCAAGAGTAGAGTAAACAAAATATATGAAACTTGTATTTTGGTGGACTTTTTTCCAAATAAAAATCGTGAACTATGCGGATTGATGTATTTCTTACGTGGACATGATCAATTAAAATATTATTAAATAACTTAACCATTCCAAGGAAAACATTTCCTAATACAAAATAAGATAATAGACAGAGAGTTGGGATCCCAATAAATATTTATTCATATATATATAATAATTATTTGTGAACACTGAATGTCCCACCACAACTGTGACAACGTCAATAAACGTATATATTTACTCCCAGTAATCATTTTGCGAATTTCGTAACTTTGTGTGTATATACTTTTCGTAGTTACTATTATACTTATACAATTTTGGTGGTACAGAAGCATTTAATATGACATGTATACTTATGATTTGAGATAAAATTTCACAGTTCAACAACACTGAACAAGTATATTTGCTCTCCCAAATTTCACATTCAAAGGCATTACACGAGAACAACATTCAAGCATTTATCGATCGTTTATAACGACAGAATACATTTTAAATCTCAACATTATGACAACATCAATAAGTGGATTGAACATAAAATTTAAATTAGACAGTATAGAAGTCGACGAACGTACATAAATCAATATACATACATACAATCTTATTACACTTGAAATCTTTTTAACGCATGCTCAACTATTTCTGGTTTATGTTATGTATCATTTAATGATGCATTTTTGATAAATTGTGACATACGCGTCACTTCTGTTTAACAACATGAATATAATTTAATGTTTGGAATATTTCGCTTGCTTCCAAATCCTTAGCACTCTGTGCATTCAAGCTATACATAATGTAACTCCCAGATAAAGCAAGATCGTTATTGTTTCTACTGACCTTTGTCCTCCGTGTCATTTTTAAACAGTTTTATAGCAGTTAATTTGCATAGCTGATGCAAGGAACTAGTAGTAGGTTAATATCTCATTACATATACTTTAAACATCTTTTATAAATTTCTAAAATTACTAATGGAAATAAAAATTTTAAAATGGTTTTACATAAAGTATACAGCTTCAAACACCACCTGTATACCAAAAAATGATGTTTATAAAAACATTCGTATGATTTTGTTTTGAAGTTTGCTTGTTACAGTTCATAAGGAATATTGACTTACTCTCACGGCAGTACACACTGGAATGCGGTCGTTAAAGGATTACGTCTGATTACACATAACTTTAGATTATCGACTTAGGACATCATAGTCCGTCTTAATTAATCAAAATCTACAAAGGTGTCACATATTCTCATCATCTAAATTATTTCCAGAGTGCACATTTGTGCTTGATGAGTCTATACATTATGTTACCATGTACTCCTCCATTTTTGTTATAATTTTGCGCCGTCTTTAAAAGACGTTCTATGCCACTAATTGTCCTGACATGTGAAGCTACAGGAGATGACACAGGGACGATGATCCACAGTCGTGAGACTTACGTTTTTTCTTCTGATGTCAGGCATGTGTTTTAGCATCCGCACGTGTCAGCGAGGTGACATCTACTTCCGAAAAATCTACTGTGGCTTGAACTTGTTCAGATGATACTGTATCGGTGGAGATTAGCGGAGAAGATGCAGCTGCAGCATTGTTCATCTCTGAGAACTGGCCGTCGCATGTAATAGCTGGTAAGGATGGTCGTCCTTGGGTGGGTTTCCTTGACAGGAAATGTACTTCCATAGGCTCTGCTTTACCCTTCATGGATATGGGTCCACGATATTCAAAATGAAACGACGGGTCGTAGTTCTCTGGAGTTTGGAGCCACCTTCAAAACGAATATCGAAACTAGTAGCTGACATTCGACAATCATGAACTTTTTAAAATATAGACAAAAATATGTGGATTACTTGTAAGCATCTTCAGAAATATTGATTTTGCCTGGAGCGCCCGTGGTTTCAGTACGGCTAGTAATGTTGACTGTATTACCGAATAAACAGTATCGAGGCATTCGCTGACCAATAACTCCTGTTACCACTTCTCCCGAATGGATCCCTATTGTGACTTTCTGTAAAACATTAAAGATTTAATATGATACCGAATCTGTGGCATATATGTGTGTATTACCAACAGTATTCAGAAGGGGCGCTTACCACAATGTTGTCTCCATACTTGACTTGATCCACGAGATCCATCATGTCTAGGGCCAGCCGACCCATGCACTTTGCATGCGAGACGCAGGGCTCAGGTAATCCACTTACAGCCATGTATTTGTCTCCCACAGTTTCCACCTGAAGTCAGTCGTATGCATAACATAGATTCATGTTTATTCGTATGTAAAACAAGTTCATCAAACGTCACACGCAATTTAAGCCTTATACAATTCGTTTTACCTTGTAAACATTAGGGTTCTGTTTAGGATCCGTTAGAACATCAAAATGCGTATAAATAGCATTAAGGAGTTCCACAATCTTCATAGGTGAGTTGCTATTTCTGGCACAGTATTCAGTAAAGCCCACAACACCTGAAAATAACAAGGTAACACAGGCAAATTTACAGGCGGGCACCGGGCGTTCGTGCCTTAGTTCATTGGCGACTGTAGGAGGCAAAACGGAATAAAGAAGATTGTCTGTTTTCTGTTTTTCATTCTCCAGCTCTCTGAAATCATAAAAGATACAAAGTCATAAAAGCCTGTTTCGAAGGGAAAAAATATTAAAGAATTTAGTCTAATTCCGAGTACCTGTAAGTCTGCTGCAACTTGTCTGTCAAGATTTCCAGATTTTGTGTAAGTTTGTACTCTGCTTCAAACTGTTCGCTAAGAAGAACTAAATCACGTGTGGCGTCATGTAAAGGAATGTCGCTAATGTAAAGTCCCCGCCTACAAACGGTAAAATCCATTTAAAAATTATATCGTGTAAAACAAGATCTCTGTTGTCTATATGGAGACCTTGAATAATTCTTGAACAATATAATCTAACTGGAATTGTAACAACAGTTATTTAAAAAGTATTTTATGGATGTACTTTGTAAGATCATCTAAATTCATCACAGAAGGGGAGCATAGAAATAGCATCATGTCGTTTTCTGGAATGTACAGCATCTCTCCCTAAAAAGTGCAAACATAATTACATATATAAATGTTATGGACCAGCACATAATTGAGAGTCATTCGTAAGAGCAAGAGTTGTGTTAAAGATTTCAGTATAAATAATAAATATAAATTTATGTAATCCAAACTCATCAGAATGTGCATATTAAATGTTTAAATTCTTATGGAACCTTTAATCGCATCTTAGAATGATCCGCTGCCAGTATTTCAGGAGTTATGTATTCGGTGGCTATGAGAGGTTGGTTGGTTCGACAGACATAGATGGTGTTGATGTGCGAAAGGATGTTTTCAAAACGAAATTCCATATGCGGTCTCACCTGTATACAACATAGAGAACAAATAAAACTTTTTCGAACGTGTGTGTTGATAACTATGTGGTAGAGCATCAGAATAATTCCAATTAGATTACCATTTCCAAAATTGATGTTATACGGCAATTTTGCGTTGTTTCAGGTATGACACGGGCGATGGCTGAACCCGCTTGTCGTACAATCAAGTTTCGATCGAAAAGTAAATGGAATGGAAATGCCTTGCAAAATGTATCCGGGCTGATTTTCGGGTCTATATATATAAAATCATCAGCTAGTTAGTTTTTGGATAGGTATACCCATTGAACCTAATTTAATAACTATAACCATGCCATTCTAAACTTTCCCAAAAAGTTGGAATTTGATTGTTTGACTTTCCTGGCGGCGTGATGGGGCCCAGAAGTTAATTTCTATCCAATTTGTTACGACCAAAAGATTACCCAGCAATGGAAAGATAAACTCTGGGACCGATCAATTGGGCATTCAAAATCCTACTAACAAATATCATATTTACTCTACTATCTTAATGAGAGTATCTTCCAATAACACTTGCCACTTACAGCAAACCAATGTGCATTTTCAAATAATCAAAGACGTAGATGTAACATAAGATACAGATGTTTCTCATATGAATCGCGAAGCAACCCCACATATATATGTGTGTGAGCCATAATTTTCAATATAATACAGAATATTTCAGAATAACAGAACTAATATGATGGCTTTTGAGCTCCGTACAAAGGCAAATAGGTTAGGGAGCAAACGCCATGCCTCGACAGGCAAAAAGGAAATATGTTGATATGAATAAGGGGAGTACTCTGAAACGGAGAAAAACATCAAAGAAAATGGTATTGACTTGAGAAGAACAAAAGAAGCATCCTCTTATATCACCTTCAAAGTTACATTTCAACTATTGCCTGATACGGCATGTATAAAAGAAGTTCGGATGGGAAATGTAATGACAGAAAAATGCAGTTCTACCAATAAAAATGTTATCTCCGTGATTGTTTTTATCATAATTCTCCTACTATAAAGCTTATGGAGTCATAAAGAATGATAGCGGAGAGGAGCTATACATGGAGAGATCAATGTAACCTCATTGTACCTATATTTTACCGCAGTATGTGCTCACATTTCCCCCCAAATAGTCTCCGAAACTTGTATTAAATTGACTTTTCGAGTTTGTGTTCTATTTCCTTCAATATCTGTAATAGTTTCTTACAGACGACCATCAATGGGCTAGAGATATTAAGTGCGTCCATATCCTACTTGCACTATACATACTTGGCCGCATGTATGACTTGTGACCTAACAATAATATAAAAGAAGGTTGAAATAGCAGAAAAGATACTCATCTTAATAGTTGAAGCACATATTGTATACAATGTGAAGAAAAATTTAGACGTCTTTGGACATACATCCATACTTTTTCTGGGTACAAATGCATTTGAACGACATTTCACCATACATTCTACAAGAGCAAATGTTTCTTTCCACTGTAGATTAACGGTGTAAGTGCACATTTATTGGCAGTAAATGTGCACTCGGAATGGGGAAATGGATAGTCTTTGTGGATGTTGAAACTCTTACCAGGTGAAAGGAAGCCGAAATTGGTCATCGTTGAGGCGTCGTTTGATATCATCAACTCCTCAAACGATGGAGAACCTTTCTTTTCCTGAATGAGGAATTGTACATGGTCTGCTCCATTCTCGGTCTTAGACTGAATTACCTTCACCTCCACCTCCACCCCGTGCAGCTTACTTGCGACAGCCTTCAATACAAATTATTTCCATGAAAGTAAATTGTTATGACGACATTCTTATTCCAAGCACTAACAAGTGTCATTATTTACGCTGCTGACAAACAATCCTGCCCAGAATATAATGTACCTTATCTATATAGAGTTCTACGTATTTGTACATAACAATATCATAATGCTATTAAAGTCGTCATCTTTTTTCTTAACTAAATACGTACATAAAACATTTATTAATACCTTATTTTAACTTGCATTGTATGTAGACAATAAGATTATTTTAGACGTTAATTCTTTAATTTAGTGTATACTAGTAAGTAGTTTGCAATACAACAACAGTTGTAGCAATGGATAGATGGCGCAGGTTTGGGTTTTTCTGTTGATGCGTGATGCAATCTCTAATTCGAAATTCTATTTATAAAATGCCCTATTATTACTTTATTTAGGTATACAATGTGCTTATAAGCACCATAATCATGTTCATAGTACCTAAATGGTATCTAGGTTTCTATTATGAATTGAAACCGTCGGCAAACTCAATGTACTTATGTGTGATGAACAATCTATTAGCGAATCCGGGTATAGGCTATTGTAAATGGTCCACTACAAATAAAATGGTTGCGTTATACTTGTTTTGTAATTTAATGAAAGCAGTCGACATTTAAAACCTTTCCGTAAGAAAGACGGCCCTTCCGCTGACATCTCCAGCTTTATAAGGCTATAGTTTGCATTTAAAGAAGTTATCCAATTGAGTAGATGGTATGCTTAAGGACCTATTTCATTTAACAGAAAAATATCCTCCTCAAATAAAAAATATGTGCTTATCAATCGATTTCAACTACAACTCTTACATCCGAACTATAGATACTAATTTGGTAAATAATCTAATGTAAGTTTGTATTTAAAGTTATTGTAAATACGCAAACAAACTTTTTGTGGATTCAGTAAGCAGATATGTACAACTCAACTACTAACAGAGCTTACGGAGAGTGAGCTGTAATTCGCTGGAGTGAATTTTTTTATTATTATGATACATTTTGTAAAATGCAATTCCTACTACACTGATCCCGTGTGTGTACGAGCTCCCTTGCCTACTTCATTCTAGGGCGGAAATTAATTCAAGGATTGTTTTACCTCTGGAGATATACATTGGGGAGTACCTAATGTGATAACCTTTTGGTGTAGAGAGAGTGCTACAATGCTTATGTATGTGTAGACGATATGTATGTGAGTGCATATGTATCTGCATATGGAGACTATGGAATCGAGTAACCCCGTTTATGATCAAATAAGACCTAACCGCAAGTAAAGTGGCGGTAACATTTACTACTCTCGAAGTCAAAGCCTTTGCGATAGTAGACTAACGTTAATGGAACTTTACCTCGTCACTTGTGCCATAAAAATTATTGCATCCTTTTGGGTGAAATGGCTACACACACGCAGACCGTATAAATCTAATCCGACGGGGTAATCAATGCTTTTCCAGATAGTACAGACGGGAGCATACGGAAGTGTAAAGTAAAAATTTTTATTCTTGCCAGTCATGCCATTAAAATTTAATTGGACAGTAACTCATATTTATTCTCTAATTATTAACTTGATTCTCTATGCCATCAATCATATTGCCGTCCGCGAACTATATGTCAATGAGCATGCTTTCTTTTCACACGCTACTAATCATTAGAGAGGAAATTAATTAATAAGGAGTTGGCTCGGAAATTAATTAATAAAAATAGCTCTTGGCTTTTGCCCACCAAAAATCAATATTCAAAGTTGTCTATTTAATTTCATGGCTATCACCGGATATTGGCGGCAGTGTTCTTTTCACACCACGCTCGATTACTCTAGGAACACAACCGTAAGATTGTCCTGCTACACGTTCCTATACCCTATGCTCCCAATAATTTTCACAATGCAATTATTAATTGCCTCATACGAGCATTAGGGACATAAAGCTAATTATCATGCAATTAGTCATGCAAATTTTTCCCTGACGCCGCTATAATAATATAATGTAATGAGTCAGTGGGCCACTCAAGTGCACAAGTGCGTTCAGAGGTCTCCGAATATAGAAGAGGGTATAAAAATGGCGTTGGTATTGAAAGTAATAATAAGGATAAAGCATGCGATAAAAAATACTGCTAACATTTATGACACTTTTATTACTTGTATCTATTTTTATTACTGCCACGTTCCATTAGCAATGTGCTTAGCGCTACGTAAAATTCCTCCAGGAAATTCTCACACATACGGACATGACTGTGTGCATCTGTGTATTAAATGTGTGTGTGTGTGTGCTCAAATGACAGAAAACTATACCTTCACGATGCCGATTACTATGTGCTCTAGTCCGGGTCTGTCTGAGTAGTAATGCAGAATGAGTGCCCCGTCATCAGGTCGGACCGTACATCGAAAAGATGGTGCTCGCATGCCGGGGTAGATTGTCGCCAGATGATCGTGAAGGGCGTCCAGGTTCTGGGACAAACGGAGTAGAAATTCGTTTCATTCACAGTACGATTTACAGTTCAGAGTAGCAATTCATTTTATACTTTATAGGTAGCATATTTTTGTCGTTTGAAAACGAATTGTAGCACTTGAAAGAAAAATTAGCATGCAGTCTATATAAATAGTTATTACGAATTTATTTGTAAAGTTTTAAGCGTAAAGTTTTAAGTTTAGTTCAGTCACAAGGTTAAAAATTCCAGGCATTAAAAATTTGGGTTGATTTTAGATCATGACTGCCTGACTCTGCAATCTCATCTTTATTAATAATTCCTGTGTATTATGGACTGTAGACTTTCACAAAAGGAACTTCGTCCCATCACAACGAATTCTTCTAAAAATAGAGACAAAAAATTTAAAATGCAATACTCCACCATTCAATTTCAAACGATGTTTCATACGTATGTACATTATTCCAATTTTCCACACAAATGCCTATTCTTATTGCTCGGCATACCAGACGACGTCGACCTCGAAGAATGTAATGCAATTACGAGTCGCTGGAAGACTAGTAAATAAATATTCCACATCCTTTCTTGTCCTCCATAAAGAATTTTCGAATTTCTACGATCTCTGAATCGAAATGATGTTGTTATCGTTCGTAAGCAAGATGCCATGCAGGTATACGCTTGTCTAATGATCAAAAGGAGTCTGATTTCCAGAGAAGAGAAGCAGAACATATTCAAGTATCTCAGTAATGTGACATTCCTTAATCAATGTAGAGGGACACAAAGCGGAAATCAATTTCCAAGAATATCAAATGAAAGACTGTCATTCATGTTTAGCAAAAGTTGGTAAATGATGACAAGTCCGAGGACAATGTTTTGTATCTAAAAATAAGTGGAGCGGAATACTAGAATAGACTGTCTCCCCAATAAAATGGCTTGTAAACAATTGAATTTTAACTTGAATTTCCTCCATTTCCAAAGTTTTTTCATAGTCTATTATGTGGCTAGAGATGATTTTATTTGCATTACTTTCCTTTCAATATCCCGCTCTGATGGCTACAATCTTTCCTGTGCAGACATCATAATAGCCCGCATGTACAGCATGATATCATAACCTTTCAATCGTGAATTACTTGAAGATTCAAAGAGGACAGTGATTCCATCGTTATGTTTACAATACATATACGTATCTACATACAATATATTATGTTGTTATAATACATAATAGGATGTAGGTATAGGTATACAGGAGATATTTACTGTATATACACATATTACACTGTACATCCTAACAGCATACGAGCAGGACACTTGCTTCATTAATTTTTATCCCTTTCACTGACCTAACAAATAGTATATTTCGTTGGCGCGAGACATATTGTATAAGATTCAAGTATAAAGTTCAAAAGCTACATTACTACAAATAAAATAAGACTGTACATACACACATACAGTAAAAGAAGATTCGAAGTTCCATTGGGACAATCCTTGTGTATCTTAACTTGACACCGACAGCTCAACTAAAACGAACTGAAATGGTTGTCAGCCTCGCACAGCAAGCAACAACAGCGGCAGTATATGCACTAATAGAAGGAAAGTAAATTCGACCCAACAACCACGTCTTATATAGCAATGCTAAATGAATAAAGGCTAAGAATCGATAAGCCGATCAATTCCTGTTTTTACTCTGCATTTGTTATCACGCTGTACATCAGTAGGTAAATGTATATAAGTATACTATATGGATAGATATTTCTAATAGTCTCGGAATCAAAGGGGGCAACATACAAGTATAGAGTCATCGTCATCCATTTCCTCAAATCACAGGGCTTCTGATTCTAGATGTATGTACTTAATTTGTACACAGATGAAATTCCGGCAAATGGGGAACTGCTCATATGACAGCCTTTAATACGTGGGAAGGAGGTCAGAGTGTGTAAAAACGCGAGTGCACGAAGAAGACTGTAAACAATTTGATTTTTCATTCGTCCAACTCCTCCTACAACACTCTCATCAGTTCTCACAATAATAAGAATCAAGTTTCCGTAGGATTAGAGAGGAACTATAGCATGTGAATCCGTTTTCGTGGAAAAATTCATTTCGTACAACAGTCAACCAATTGTTAGTGGAATCACATAATGGTGAATGTACATGCTATGAATTAAATTCAAGGTATATCTATCTCTTATGTAAATATCACTTGGAGTAGACACACAAGCTCTCTAACGCTGGAAGGAGTTTTCAATCAGAACATGGCCTAAATGCATCTTAACATTGTTACCGCTGCATGTTAAGTTCTCAAGAGATTTGATGCTCATTCGTACAATCTCAGGCATATTTACAAAATTGAATAAATAAATTATTTTGTACAAGCGTAGCTGGATGCAAACTTAAATACTGTATTTTGCTTTGAAAATCAATATCTGACACTGTAAATGTTTTAATATGTTACATATGTAAGTGTAAAGAAATTAAGTGCGTTGTGTAAAGTATTTCAAGTATAAAAATATGTTACCTGAAGAAAGTCTCTAGGAGTAGCTCCAAGTACCTGGAGGATGCGGTCATAGCCGGATTCGACACAAAAGTCAAAAAACATGCCGCCAAAAAGCTCTAGAATAGCGTTGGCTGGGATATCTGTCGAGAAATTAAATGAAAAATGAGCCAGAGTTGAGTATAAAGGATGAGTAGCAATCCATTATAAAATGAGAAAAAATTCATTGTAAAAAATCCCTATAAAAAATGTAAGTTCCACGACTATAAACAACAATACCACGTGAAAGAGTGGTCACCATAAAATATTTTGAGCTCTAGAGTTGCAAAAATGTTTTTTCGTACTTTGAAAAATTTAGTGAAAACGCAAGTGCAAGGAGCACAAAAATTATTAAGTATTTACACAATTTACAGTTACACTTGGTTAAAAAAATATGCTTTATTGCTTCTGTTTGCAAGAGGAAGAAAGCTTATTTCTCTCCTGCAAGGAGAGGAGCCAAGTCAAGTGTGAACACAAGTCAGGGTTTATGAGACAAGTGTCAAGGAGGAAGACGAAGAGGGACGGAGCAAAAGATGATTTACTTAAGACTTTCTCCGCTGCCCCAACAATGTTGTAAGTAATCTCGTCCTCATAAATTTGTCGAACCAGGAACTGGCCATCCATCACCACCTCTGCTTCTTTCCTGTCAAAGTAACATCAATGCAACAGAATCAGTCGTCAGGGTCATCTCATTCGTCTACAATATACAGCACGTAGTATTAACTACAGTAAATTCACACTTCAACTTCCAGAAGCAACTCTTTTCGTGCTGGAATGAAAATATAAGTTTCTTAAATGATGAATTAAACTACTAGAGCAATTCAGTTCAGCTTCCGCAAAAGAAGTATATTTACTTTCATGTATTCCATCCTTTCATATATGAAAGGATGGAATATCTAAATATGTTACTACTACTTATTGACTCTATGATCTATGTACAGTCTCCAAAATATTCTCCGAAAAACTTTTCATAAATATACTCTTTAAAATATCTTCCGATAAGAAATATGAAAGTAAGAATACTATGGAACGTTTCTGCGGATTCTTGCCTAACTTAGATTAAAATACAACTTTGTTCTTATTGGAGTGCTCTCTGTATATATGCTTGTGCCAAGAGAGTTATCTTAATGTAGGTGTTAATTACCTGGCAGAAACAATCATCGAAGGGAGAGTAACGCAAAATTATACTGAGAGTATACTAGAGAGTCCAATATATTGGACACAATTTTGACCTCTCTAGATGAACTACGCTACATTTTATATTTCTTTCGTTTGCACGACATTTTCTGACCATCATCTTAGTAACAGCAGAAACTTTGCTTTTAGCTGCCGCTCGCAGTGGCTTTCCCTGATGGACTATAGTTGCGTATAAGAGTAAAAGAAATGACCATTTAGTTGTGGCAACTTTGACAGCTAATACTACCCTGTAGATGATAGGAAAAACAATCATAACAATACTTAAGGGCCCATGAACTTAATGTAACTACTACTACAGCAAGTCTTGCTACTACGGTTAACATTTTGTGTATATAAATCCCTGTCATGATACGTAACTGTAGTATTTGGTTTTGTGATATTTCAAAATAAGCTGACCAAGCCTAAAAACGCACTTCCAAGCTGTAATTTTATGGTCGTAAATAACCCCTATTGTTATTCATCAGGCTTTATCTGGTAATGAAATCCAATCATATTTAGTGGAAGGCTTGTGCTTTCTCATAGTGGTCTCTCTCGTCTTTTGTACTCTGAGCATGTAATATTGTATGCGGGCAGATAGTTTGGTATTAGAAATAGGAGTATAAAGCTGTCGAAATACTTCCGAATTTTACCTTTCGTTTCGTCTTCTTCATTCTACATTGAAACTTCAACGCTTTACCTCTCTGCTCAAATCTATCTCCTAGCAATCTGGAGTCTATGGAAATGTACGCACTATATTATGTAAAGAGTTGTATGAAGTGCTTTGTAAATCGACTCTGTAGACCCATGAATTATTTTATTGTTGACCGCTGAGTGATTTTCAGTCCCCACTTTGCAGTACTATTTCCCAATAGGATGGAGAAAGTTTTACGGAATCGCCGTCTTCAGAAGACCAATTGATTTGTTTGAATTGAAGGTACTGGCTCAAGTTTAAGATCTATACTTACCCTCTATACCTATCAACTAGTTGGAATGGGATTCACCCTGAGATTGGGGCTATTGATTTTTATTTTTTATTGCTGGTTTTTTGGATTATTAATATTTAATGCTCCAAAAGGGCTGTGCACAAATTCGTCTTTTTATATTTTTATGTTGTGATTATATTAAGGAAAATTATCCCCGTTATGATAATGAGGTTAATTAGCAAATTCCTCATGGATGATCATGAATGAAATAAACGGGCTGATCCAGTGGGATAGATGGTGGGTAAGTTAAGATGACAAGATAATAAAGTATGTTATCACCGGTTGTGTCAATATCAAGTTGGCCAGAAATAAAGAAGTTACTGCCTGACCGCATTCTGTAGGATCTGGCATTCCGAAGCAATAAAATGCTGAAACTCAATACCTTGCCAAGAATGCTACCAAAAGATAAGGGAGAAAGGGTTGGAGTGCTTAGACAGGAAGGCGTAAGTATGTACAATTTGAGGGCAAGATACATACAGGAAGGAAAGTTGCAAACACAGGAGCAGTATACCACGGAGTAACAGGTACAGTGAAAAGAACCCCTGTGTTGGTGGATACAGAAAAAAGTCAATAAAGCCACGGACCTCTTATATATAAGTACATGTACGTATATGCATGGGCAGGCTGCCCTTTTACCGCCTTTTTGTTTCAAAAAATATCAATAAACCAACTATATATGGTACGGTAATTTGCAATTCCATACCCCATTTCTTCAAAAACACAACAGCCGTATTGCACTCCGAGCTTCTTGTTGTTGTCTCTTGATATTTAATCTTTTTTACACACAACACCATGTAGGGAGATAGGACGGGAATCGTTTGGCGTAGTTCTCGAGAATTAAATGGGCTGTTGCCCAAACAAGCCGTATCAACAGATTCTCAACGGGGAGATATGTGATATGAGTCTTTTAGTTTTTATCGATACAAATAAATTTCCTCGAGAGCCTAGTCTCCCAAAGTTTTTCCTCTCATTATGTCCTCTCCAAGTTTCCCCATATGTAGATTGTAGCTTCATGTTCTTCTTTAGAAGTGTGCTTTATACTGTCGGCGAGAATACAAGTAAGAATCTACTTTGTATCTAATCTTAAGCCCCTTGAGAGAGGAAGCTGAAACCCGTGACTGGAGCCCGGACGGCTGGTGGAGGATATTTTGAATGTTTATTCCGTCCGTATTTCTTCATGCAACAAATATTAATCTTGATCCCTTGATGCCATTTTGAGGTGTCAACCCTTCTAACCCAAACGCTGTTCCGATTAACTCTCCAATTTCTTATTATGCGCTTATCAAAATATTTCTTGCGCATTGGTCGACATTTGCAATTCCTACCCTATCATTCCTATTAATACCTTATTCCCTATTATCGTCTTTCTTATGTAGCCCTCCGTGTCAAAAATTATGCAAAGCTCAATATGTGTAATTCTTATGCAAGCACTTCTTACTATAGTTGCCATAAAATGGCATATATCTCTACTTGTCTTATTTACACATACTTTATTACTTCCTTATAATCGTGTTCTGTAACGTTTTATGATCGTAAAGGTTCCAACCCGACATTAACCACCAGACCGATATCACAGTACATAAGGCACCGTCCAAATCCAAACTACTACTATATATATACACGTGCAGATAACAATGTTGGGTATTATATATTTATAGAAACACGACTAATGTGCTTAAATAGGCAAATGTATACATGCACCGTAGTTATATATAAAAGGCATTATAAGAATTTTGTATTACCTATTACTCATTACTTTTATTATTATTTGTTCAGTAGCATTTAAAGCGTTGTGTGCGAAAGGCTTATTTTACAAGCATCGATGCCCACGCAATCAGAATGATAACGCAACAAATATTCCTATGTTTGGAACCGCTCCGGAATCAACAGGAACCCCTTGATGAATCATTTAAAAATTCATACTACTCTGCTGTCAATTGACAGTGTAGTGGCTATTAGAAAATATGGCCTACACACACACAGTTTAACATAATGGTCAGCCTGCGTAGCCCTACTGACATCACACGCAACATTAACTTCCAGTCATTGAAGTATTCTCAACTGACAGTTGCTTTTTGTGAGTATTGCTATATCTAACTATTGAACAAACAAATTCAAATAAGTAAGAGAAATTTACTTGATCTTCTCCCAGGTCTCCTCACCGAAGTTCCTCAGAACTAGGAGCTCCAAGGCATAATTAACGAAGCCGTACTGGAAAAAGAAAATACAAATACCGTTATTAATTAAGCGTCTCTACGGTTGAGTGACCTTTGCTACTGAGCTTTATTTGTTTCAGTGCGTGTTCACATACATACGTAGCATATGCAATTGAATCTATCAAGCGTGAGCGAGCTGACCGAAATTACAAGGAACAATTGAGCATAGTATAACCAACGCGCTGTCGGACGCAACTTTAGACCCTTCAAAACAGTGAAACTTATGTAAACAAGTTCAAATTGTGACATTAGGAACTAAATGAAAGTCAATTAATGAAAATTAAAACTGAAGTTGACGTATTGAACTTTACACATGAAATTCAGAACAATTTAAACTACATTAAGGTACGTCAATATTAATTAAAGTGATGCTAAAACAGTGACATAATGTTAATTAAACTACAGTTAAAACAATAATTCTTAACAAACTGACATTTATCAAACGTCAAACTTGACACGAATCGTAGCCAAAGACACAAACTACATACTTGCAGAAGTACTTAATGCAGACATGAAATCAGAATTCAGCAGAAGAAACAAGTGAATATCGAGGCAAACGTTCTAGCAACTATAATTAAATCAATACAAACGAAGCAAAAGTAATCATTGAGACAGCAAATAAGATTACTACCCAATCTAGTCTGACTATATAGAAACAGCCCACATCAAACCAAATAGGATTAAAATATTACAGAAAATCTGATTCTAAAACATTAACTAATGATAAGTATATTAACAATCACTGATCAGTCTTACCATTGTGAACAATAGTTTCCCCCCGTGAGTGCTACCAACCAGCTTTGTTCGTACCCCGCGTTGGATACAGAGTTGGGTTGTGTCAACGTGACTGAAGGTGGAATTGTGCGAGTGAATCCCGTCGTTTTAATGATGCCCGGAAGTAATCCAGTGACAGGAGTGAAATGTTTACGAGGAATTCGGAGTAATTACAATTGAAAACAATGAAAGATGAGGAAAAAAGTAGGAGTTTATAGAGAATTTCAAGTTTCAGTAAAATAATGAATAGTCCGGAGGAAAAGGGAGAAGAGAAAACCCGTGCTAAAGTATCCGGATTGAAATGGTAAGACTGAGGAAATACGGCATAGTACAGAGACGACTAAACGAAGCAAGAAACCAACTCACCAGCCCTGCTTGAAATCGCTTGGAGAGAGAGGCAAGTCGATTTTCCCCTAGAAAATACTGACAAGAGCGGACGACCACTCCGCGCATGGTTATCATTCCATCCATCCATCCAGGTTTCTCTATTGCTTTCCGCTCTTTAGACGTCTCTCCAACATTGAGTTTACTAGTTCCAAACACAATGTGGATATATATGTTAAAAGTCCCGACCGATATACCTTCAATTTCTTCTTTTGCCCACCCGCAGTAGTAATGTTCCTCTCTAGTTAGCTCTCCACTCTTCATACATTTCATGAGAGATTCGAGCCACATGGAAATATTTCTACTTGAGACATTCTTTTGACATTAAAGTTTATTGCAAGATATTCATCATACAAATATGATATGTATGCATGACTGGCAGACAACGTTGAAATGAACAATAATGAAATGACTTCAACTTGTCAAATCTATAACTTTGTTCAATTATTATACACAAATGCTTCCAACTTTCAGTCACATTCCCGACCCGCTCACATTTCAATGGTTACATTGTGCCCCTCGAAGCAATTTTTTGCCAACGCTTTGCTTCTGCACACAATATCTGCAATTATGGTAAGTGTCTTGGCAGATGTATTCCAGACGAAAAAAGTCAGCATTTCAAATATAATTGAACATTTATGTGATGACGTTGTATGATTTTGTTGGCTATCTTACCGACATACATTGAAATTCCATTATGATTTATGTTCACAAAAAATGTCACATAATTATATGTATGAATTTTTTTGATAGATTTAAATAATTTTATTTGTCTCTGTAGTTCTTCCTAATGCAAGCACGACTAATGTACTCGAGGTGGTAGGATTAAGAAGGATTCATTTTATGTAAAAGCGCACTTCCCCCAAATCTAGTCCGTCCATTAGGTATAGTGGGAGTTTGGAAATCGTGAGTGCACTTCCATCAGCATTTGTTATGTTTAATCCACTGGAATTGAAACTCTGTACATGTGTGGAGGGCAGTTGAGGGAGGAGGAACGGAAATGTCATGTATGTGCAAATGTAATCATACACTTAAGTGTCTGAATACATATAGATACACAAGGGCATACGTTCTACGACATTATCTTTGAATGACAGCCTAGTGGCTTTCCTTGTCGCTGTGGCTGGAGGGAAAAAATGACTTCACATCTCACATGCAAATTCGGAAAAATTGAATACACTTTTCCCCATTGCTGAACTATGCTCCTTGGTGCAATCAAAAGTCGTATATCCTTGTCATCTTATAGTGACATTAGTTCACATCCATCAACTCTCCCTTCACAACACCTACATTTGCTACTCCATATTTCAACTGTGCTTGCAAAAATTACAAACATCTTGACGCACAGTTGTTATTTTTAACGATAGACTTCCCTCACATTTCATGACCGTGCCTGCGTCTCACAATTTATTGTGTAGTAGGCATACCTTAATACTATTTTTCAGCTTAGATCCTTCTTTTGCTCGAGCATCCGATTTATTATCCTTATGCAGGTATCTCCAGAATTATTTTGTATTATGCATATAGGTTGTAGTAGAAATCAAATAACTATTCATTTTCGAGACTCTGCAAGCGAAATTTAGGTTCATGAATCATCCATCATATAAATTCTGTAATATTTTCTTATCTTTAGACATTTCCGCAATTTCCTCTCAACTTTCTCCCAATGTCATTATATTCTAAGCCATCGCGAAATCATCAAATTAACGCAAATGAAGGAGAAACCATTTTTTGAAGTGTCCATACCAACAGTTCTGTAAGGACTGCACAACAGTAGAGGAGTAAGACAAAATGCTGACGTACAAACTTTGTCATCAGGTTGCACTCGGTTCACAAGAACGGCCATCCTTGTCACTACTTTTCCGAAAAATTACTGAACATGAGAGTTAAAGACACATGAACAGCCACACGCATGAGATATTGCTTGCACTTATTACAACTTACGCAGTTAGTGACTTATAATGTCCACTACTATTTAGACATGCCAGTATCAGTTATAGAGCTTCAGAATCAGATTTTTGGAATTTTAAAAATTCTATAGAGTTGCTCGCTCACGAATTTTACCCTGCAAGAACATATTTCGAATGTATGTATAATAAAACTGGCGAGACCCATGTGGTATTTAACCGTGGTTATGCTGATGAGTATGCTGCCAGAAGAAATTGAAAAATAAATTTAAATATGGATTACTTGATAAAAAGTAAAACCGATTACAAAATGTATAGACCAAATGTACAGACGTCAAAGGCCAAAAATAAAAGGTATTAGGGCTTGCGTAAAAATAGTAGGAATGAAACTGGGATTAGTCCTTTTAAGCGCAGCAAAGAGGAAACTGAACCCAGCCGCCGGGTTACTCGTAGATTATCGGAAGTGTATGATTAAGACCGCAAGTATATGATATGTCAGAATAACATTGTTTGGATGTAAGACTGCTGGGTACAGCTGCAGAAATTAGGAATAAGATATGTTAAACATAGACGCAAACTTAACGATTGCTAGCTAAAATCTATAGATGGTCGAGCTGTACATACTGACAAGCCTGCTTCTTGTAGCTTCTCCTTTTGATCCGTTTGTTTTAATATTTAAGTACTTAGCCTAATGCTTGGGGTCATAAGGAATGGAGTCATTCCTTTAGACTTGCGGCATATTTGCAAAGCTCTTCTAGAGAAGATAAACATGAAGAATCCTACACGCTCTCCTTGTGGACTGCATATATTTCTAATCCATTGTCAGTCTAGACAATACTCCAACAGAGGCTTATCTCCCTCTCCTGCACCCGCTCCTCTTCCGCCTATTTTACTCTTCCAGCTAAAAGTATATTCCGCCACAACCACATTTGAGTTTCCTTCATACTTTCCTCTTCCTAAACCCTCGCATTATGTGCGCTATAGAAATGACGAAGAAATTACGGCGGTATAGAATATATATAGTCTTGTGCAGGAATTATCTCATTTTCCTAGTGGAAGCTAGTGTGTGCTCTGAGTACATAAGGAAATATGAATTTTCTTCTGTAAAATCCTCTGCAAGATTGAACTTGCACGGAATTAATTTTTTCCGGCATAAAATGAGACCAGTATTGGTAAAAGGACTCAGTAATGGAGTATTTGAGAATTATTATGTAGTGGCTAGAATCTATTTAATTTCAAGTGGGTTCTCATCTCCTGAGTGGATAATTCTCAACGCCTTATAGTAAATAAGCCACTTCCGGGTGTGTTGTTGCCTTAGATGAAGCTTCCAGTATTATTCTGCTCTTTTTGGTAACAGTATGTACACTAAACTAAAATACTTCGGTAGTTTTTGAATTTAGTTACATACATGTTACCAGTATAGCAAAATCTGTACGTACATGGTACAATACTTTCGCTGGCTTCCCAATTTCCATAAGTGATATTTTCATACAAAGCAGATTAGACGTAGTGTTTTCCAGTAATGCTTAAACTTTACAATATTTTGATACTATATGTACTACAGGCGTGGTATAAATAAAGCTTCAAATACAGATAGTAAGCGATTCACACATAAATACAATTTGGATATAGCTGCATTAATAAAACACACCGGGGTACATAGAGTTACAACAATAAAAAAGCGGCACACACAGTTACACATGGAAGCTCAATTTGAAAACTGACCAAGAATTTGGGTTGTTAAAACACATTGAAGTTACTGGGATGTTGGTTGGAGTCAGATTCTCAATTACTAGTTATTTCAATTTCTTGCAAATACTCTATTCCCAAGAGTTTTGAATAAATGAGTTTCAATTACATACATCAGAGAGTTGTGTAAAATAATCTAAAATCATGTACAATGACACCAGGAAAGTGTGATGTGAACTAACTCTTTGAGATTATCATCCTTTTGCTACGAAAATTCAAAAATGCAGACTATCGGTATGTCACGTGGCTCGTAGAAATCATGTTAATTGCCTTCTCGTTGTAGAACATATATATGATTATATTTATTTAACACAAGGTTCAACACGAAAATTTGTAATGAGCCAATAGGTAATATCCTGGATTCATCTGTTTTTTAATGAATTATTTTTGCAATGTAAGTAAAAACTGCTGTGTTATTGTTCGCAGGTCGATGGGAGAAATAACATCCTGATGGCCTGATTTTTCTTCCAAACTAATCACTTGGTTATGGTTGCTACTTAGGCTAAAATAGGAGTAATGGGAAGAATGATAGCATAAAAAACTATCAGCAAGTTAAAAGCAAACTTATAGATATATGCATCAATTTGTGAGGATGTAAGGTATAAGGTCAAGTTGTGTAATGTTATCATATAAATCCTTGTGTATAGTTTATTTAGTGTGTGAAGTATATATCTTGTGTAATCTCATCTCCTCAACATGTAATACAGGCTTGAATTTAGCTTAATATGTTATGTAGGCTTATGTATAAGCTTATGTAATATATAGATACATATATAGATCTGTGTGTCTTGTAACGTTAGCTGGTACAGGTTTGAATTCAGGCTTCTGCAAGCTGTACATGTGTTAGCACGCGTAAGTGTAGCATGTTTATATGTAAATATAATAGAAAATAAAGGTTAAAAGCAATAGGGAGACGGGCGTAATCTGTGCAAGTGAAGTATTTCTATACAATGAAAAGAGCTACAGAGAGGACTACAGAGGAGGAAAGCAGTGAAAGGTTGATTGAAATTTATCGTGTTTTTCTCGTTTCCTCGGCAATTTTAGCTTTCAGCAAGGATGTCAAGAAGCACAGAAAAATGTAAGGTCACAGAAGCGAAGAAAAGAGGATGAAGAAAAGTTATTTATAAAGTAGAGATAAATGACATTAACAATCCCTCATAATTCTCCCTTTGTTTTTCATCTCCCTTCATGCTCGCAACAACAACGGCAAGTCAGATGGAGGGAAGGGAGAATCGAAAGAATACTTGAGTATATAAACAGACAATGGAAATGACAAGCTGTCTTTATGCATTCGAAGAGAGAGAGAGAGAGTAAAAGGAACGTATAGAAGAGCAGCATCATTGACTGGCAGTAGTCGTTCGTCTCCGAATCGTCTGCCTTGATGACTCCTTCATGCTAATGATAATTCCATCAGCCTCTCATGGAGTCATATCAATCTTTTCCGTTTCTATGTCCCCTTTGTGCCATGATTCCATATCTGTAATTCTACACTCTCCATAGTTGCAACAGTCATATATATATGTACTTTTGTATCCATTATATTCGTATTGTACGCCCTTGAAATTCCACAAGAAGCGCAAGGACAACCTGAGAGACAAGTTTTTTGTTCCATCTGAGTGAACTTTGGTACAGAAAAAGGAGGCACAAAATGAGCAATACATTAGATATTCCCGAACCAAATAAAGTAAAAGTATTATACTTTGGTTGCAATTATTTCCCTTAAGACTAGAAAGCTTAGGTCTGCCCCGGGTTCTTGTCTCTTGATAAAAACTTCCACAACACTATGAAGAACCTCCTTGGTTTTTAATATTCTTTCACCACTTTTCCCCTGCTGTTGTCCTATCTCATTCATACTATACTACATTGCATCAGCTACTTTATGGATGTTAGTCATTTTGCCCACCAGCGTTTATTAATGTTGGTTCTTGGCTCAATCTAAGAAAAAATGTTCCATTTGGTTTTAACTAAAAAACTTTCTTTGCTGCTCACGGAAAAGTCCTTTTGACTTGAACATAACGAAAGAATATTTTGGTAAGTTTTGATTTTTTAAATAGTGAGAACGCCATTTGGCTTAAACAAAAAGAAAACGCGGGTAATCCCGGATGTTGAGAGAGGAAAGATTTCAACTGATGTAGCTATGGGTACATACTTATTAACGACAGAGTTGTACTTTCGAGTAAATACACAAATCAACTATTGGGTTGTGTATTAGTTCTTATGTCACTCTCGTAATCTCGATAACAATAGTAATCTTCTCTATTAATAATTTCGTTGTGACGACCGTGATTCCGTGATTCCGTGATTCCGGGAGTGGGGTAGGGGAGTAAGAAGGGGGGACGATTAGATCGAACGCGCGCGA